>OU015498.1:42083275-42145775 GCA_907164885.2 Dolomedes plantarius
CCTGCAGCACACTAAGAAAGCGCTCATCTGAAACACGCATGTCTGACAGAGACTGCGTTGAGTAACTACCAAAGAGCGCACGTTGAAATCAATTGAAGTTTCGGGAATTAGACGCGCCATGCTTACGACGACACGTGATAGAAATGCTGCACGCCTTACCCTTGCGACACCGAAGAGACAGCGACAAAATGGCGCAATCATGTCGCATGTTTTATTAATGCAAAAAATTGACGCAGAAATAACTGACTTTTCAACACAGCGTGTGCCAGACATGAGTGTTTCAGACACGAGCTTTCTTAGAGTGCGACAGGCCTTATACACTGCTGGCCATTAAAATTTCAACAACATGAAGGAGGGATGATACAAACGTCAAATTCGCATGAATAGAAGAAGATGCTGGGATATACAAATGATTAGCATTTAAGCGCAATCGAACGACGTAGAAGGGAGAAATGGCATCTCAAACTCTGTATAAAAGGAAAGTTACTCAGTGGGTTTCTCATTTGGAAATCGTATTTGGATGTTGGTTGTTTGTGAGAAGATCGTGCTATGCCCCGTATAAGAAGGAGAAACGGCTACCAGAACGTGTCGAAATTCGATAGCGGCAGGATCGTGGCTTATCGTGAGTGCGGATTATTGTTCCGTGATATTGCTACTTGTATTGGTCGGAATGCAACTACTGTCATGCGAATATGGAATCGATGAATTTAGGACGGTCATACTGAACGCCATGCTGGATCTCAATGGCCTTCCGCTACTAACACCCGAGAGGACAGACATGTTGTCAGGTCAGCCTTGGAGGATCCTACAGCCACATCATCTTGAGCCGGGAAATAAGCTTGTTTGCAGCACGACAAATATCCACACGGACAGTGCGACGAAGTCTGGAGCAGAACGGACTGTCTCCACGTCGACAATTATTGTGGCTTCCCTTGACATTGCAGCATAGAAACGCGTGGAGACAGTGGTGCGCCCAACGACAAAACTGGATACAAGAGTAGCCCCACGCCGTCTTTTCAGACGAGTGCCGGTTCTGTGTGGAACATCATGATAGATGTATCCGTGTCTGGAGGCACCGAGGAGAACTCACATGGCCTGCTAGCATTCGATATTGTCATACGGGCCCTGCACCTAGTGTGATGGTATGGACACACCATTGTGTACATGACACGAAAACCTCTTGTTCTCATTTTCGGTAATCTGAACAGCCAGCGTTACATTTCTCAGATCTTAAAGTTGGGGGCTGTGTCTTATCTTCGAGTCCTCGGAGACGCCATCTTTCAACAAGATAACGCAAGTCCACATGTTACCCGTCGTGTCCTGACCTACCTCGACACAGAGAGTGTTCGACTGTTGCCTTGGCAAGCATGTTCTTCAGATCTCACACCCATTCAAAACATCTGGTCATGGGTTTCTGAGAGACTGGGCCGCCACCGCTCTCCAATCACTATAATTGATGGATTGTGGCATAGACTTGAAGCAGTATGGAATGACTTGCCCGTATCTGTCATCGAAGCCCAGTTTGACTCGATGCCTAACCGAGTTAGAGCCTTTTTAGCTGCCAGAGACAGCAGCTGTGTGTTCTTATTTTGGACCCTGTCTACCCTCAAATAGCCTACAAATTTAATCATGTTTTCTTCCTACTCTGCTGTATAGGTACAATAAATAAAGTTTTGTTATTTTCTTTCATTCCTGGTGTTGCAATTTTAATGGCCAGCAGTGTATATACCGGGTGGTTATAATTAAACTTCCCCTATAAACGGCATCCTACAGCGCAAACGGGTGAACGGAATGCAACGGAATTTTGTATATGGGCTGTACACGAGATGCGCTCACGGAATTTCGAAAAAAAAATTTAGTTCCAAAATGTCCCCCAGAGGGCACCTTTTCGGGAAAAACATGAAATTTAACACAATAAACGACCAAACCGGAATACAGAAACAATATTAACATTTATTGGCTAGTTTCTGATCACCTTGTCATCGAACCACATTAAGTAAAGGTAAGGGAGAAACAAAAACAGTTCAGTTTGCAGAAACAAGAACAGATTAGGACGAAATTGCACAAGAGGAGCAGTTGTTAATCGTGTCCAGGACGATGTAGGGAAAGCTGCTCCACGTGACCACCTTCATTCAACTGCAACATTTCAAGTCGATGGACAATGTGTTCAACAGCAGATCGTAACTGATCAGTTGTGAGGCTTCGCACATGAAGCGTTATGGAGTTCTTTAAGTCATTCAACGTCGCAACACCTCCACGATACACCAGACTTTTTAATTATCCCCATAACCAGAAATCGCACGGAGTTAGATCCGGCGAACGTGTTTCTCTTGTGCAATTTCGTCCTAATCTGTTCTTGTTTCTGCAAACTGAACTGTTTTTGTTTCTCCCTTACCTTTATTTATTGTGGTTCGATGACAAGGTGATCATAAACTAGTCAATAAATGTTAATATTGTTTCTGTATTCCGTGTTGGTCGTTTGTTGTGTTAAATTTCATGTTTTTTCCCGAAAAGGCACCCTCTGGTGGAAATTTTGGAACTAAATTTATTTTTTCGAAATTCCGTGAGCGCATCTCATGTATAGCCCATATAGAAAATTTCGTTGCATTCCGTTCACCCGTTTGCGCTGTAGGATGCCGTTTATAGGGGAAGTTTAATTATAACCACCCGGTACTTTAGTATTACTCAAAGCAGTTACTTCTTGCTGGTATTCAGAATTTTTGATAGCATTGTCAAATATATTAATAATCAATAAAATACATTTATTGAGGGACATTGATAAATTGCACTTTAAATGGTTTTTCTACATGCATATATACAAAGAGATTTTCATTTATCCTATTCTAGATCATAAAGACTTAATCAAAATATCGCAAACATAAGTTGTATTTGATAAAGTAAAAACCGAAGTCTTGTAAGATTATTGTATTACTACTAGAACATTTATCACTATGATAAAATATGTGTCATTTTACTTATTTATTTTTTGGCAATTTACCAAATATATTCTGTCTTTGCAAAGTTTTACGTGGTCTGATAACTCATTTTGATTTGTCTGACGAGCATTCATTTTCTTCTTAGAAGTCTGATATATATATAAGTCGAAAAGCTGTAAGGTTAAATATATCCACATGCTTAGGAATGAATAGATAAGAATACAAATATAGCTACTTTCTGGAATATTTCTCAAAACTAAACTTTTCGAATGTTAAACAGATTTTAAAATTTTTAGCACTTGATAATTTATTTGATACAAGCTCGTAGTTCACTCCTCTTTTCTTATAAGAGCTTAGAAATCCCCCAGGCATTTTTAGCACTATGGAGATAATATTATACACACATACACACACATATATACATATATACATACATATATATATAGTATATACATTAGGGTGGGTCGAAAAAATAAATATTTTTTTGGAACGCTTTAATGCGTAAAAGTTGCCTATTGTAATGTGACGAAAAACGGCATAAAAAATTAAGATCGGTTATTATCTTCCGTTCGCGCATCGTACTTAAAGTTTATGAAAAATTGCAAAAATCACGATAATTTTGTAATTTTTTCTGTTAGTTAAGACTTTTAAAATAAACATACTTTAGTTTTTATGCTTGTTTTATGATTTAAATAGCCTAAATAAATTAAATTCTGATCAATAATCAAATTTTTTCCATTGTAATGGTGCAAAGCTCACCGTCATTGGACTGTGGACATGTGGAAAAATGTTCTTTGGAGTGATGAATCTCGCTTTAGAATCGGGCAGTCCGATGGACGCGTCTGGGTTGGGCGAATGCACTGCAATCGCTTCTTATATCACAGCATTGTGGCGACTGTTAAGTTTGGTGGTGGCAACATCATCGTGTGGGGGTGTTTTTCATGGTTTGGTCTAGGTTCCTTAGTTCCTGTGGTTGAAAACATGATCTCTGAGATGTATGTGGACATTCTGGACAATGCTGCTCTCCCAACTCTATGGCAATATTTCGGGGAAGACCTATTTCTCTTCCAGCAGGATAACTGCTCAATTCACACATCGAGACTTGCGCAGGCATAGTTTGACTGAATGGGTGTTCAAAAACTGGACTGACCTTCTCAGAGCCCCGATCAAAATCCAACTGAACACCTTTGGGACGAATTAGAACGCAGATTACGTAGCCAGCCAAATCGACCCTCCTCACTGCCAGCACTCACTTCAGCTGTGATGGACGCCTGGAAATCAATCAATTCCTATGAACACCTATGGAGGAACGTAGGATTACGTTCCTCCGTAACGGAAAAATTGTGTTATTCGAAATTAACAATTTCTATGAAGTGGAGATCTAAATCTCCAAAGTGGTGCCTCATTTATCGATATTTGTTAAGTATGAAGGGGGAAAAAGGGGTAAAACTCAAAAACACCTTTTAGAACTAATATTCTGCCATTCTTGATTTTTAATTCGCGACGACGGTTTTACCGTCTGAAATTTTGCTTTACCGCGGACCGTTATGGAGGAACGCAATCCTACGTTAAAAATCAAATTTTAATGTTTTGGAATCCACAGGCTTTCCCGACAATTCAATTAATTTCCCTTAAGTGGCGAATTAACGTATTTGACACCATTTACAGTTTGTACCTCATACAGCAAAAGCTACCTCCATGAAACATCATTCAATTGCAATGAAAATTTGCTTTAAATGCATGTCAACGGGAAAACTCTTGTTTGTTATTTATCAATGCAGGACGCTTTCCGATGATGATGTTCCTACATAATCCGCAAGAATCGCTGGTTGCTTTTAAGGGGGGCACCACATAGGTGAACGAATACCAACCCCTGATGCCACCTCTATCTTAACCGAGCAACCCTATATCGGTGACATCTGAGGGATTATACTTTCGATCACCCTGTCTGACCTTATAGAAGGATTTTTCGTGCGATTTAACGTGCCGATATCCGGTAGTATTTAATGACCTTCATCAGGATTCGAACCGAGCTTCCCCAGTTCCAAGTCCAACGCGGTATCCCTAGGCTACCTCAGGACCCTGTCAAATTCAAAACTTTAGACGTCCAATGAAGCGCTTGTGGAAACAAACAATTTGACAAAAACTTAAGAAAAATTTCGAGGAATCTCATATTGAGATTAAAGCTTTTGTTTCGTCGGCCCAGGAAAGCAGCGCCACCTATTATCATGTTGTCCAAACAGAGTGATCACGGTGTAAAATAAATGAAATAATAAATTCTAAACTTGTTATATAACTACTTTGAATTAAAACGTATCGAGGTAAGTATACAGCAAACTAACGACTATCCGTGGACAGGGATTATCTGAATCTCCCCACCCCCACACACAAACATCTGGTTACAAACAAAATACACCCCCCCCCCAAAAAAAAAAAATAAAAATAAATAAAGCTCGTAAATCATTGTGGTAAAAAATAAATGACATTTTGCAGCAGAAAAATTTATAATCTAAGTAAGATTTATTGTTATTTGTATTAAACACAGCTTAAATCATTTGACGGAGTTCATTAAAAAATTTCGATACATATTTTTTTCATAATATATAGAGTCATTTTGGATCATCCATTTTTTACAGTTTTCTGGTCATCCGTGCATTGATTATCCCAGAAAATCCATATTTCAGCGTAGCTATATATTCAATATTAGTTTGCTCATCAGTTTCAGTACCTCAGCACCATATATGTATGCATATGACACGATAATGAGAAATCGAGGGCCCATGAAAAACACGATTTTGATGGACTAATTAGGTTGCTAAAATATAATTGGAACGATCGATCAAGAGTTAAGGTACTTATATTTTAAGTATGTATATTCCTGCTCATTAATTTTAGTACTTCAGCACAAGGTATGTAGGAGACAAATGTAGAAATATCTAGGACTGCTGAAAAATTTTCACTGGTTGATTAACAAGCTAAAATCTAATTAGAATGCACAATTGGGGTTTCGGTGTATATTTATTTTTGTTAGAGTAAGTTTGCTTGTGGTTTGAGTATCTTAAAATAATGCTTGTGTTTCATCTATACTTATATATAAAGAGAGAGCGATTTTGTACGTGGAGGGTAATCTTCAGAACCACTGTACCTATTTGAAAAATTCTTTCCCTGTTTGAAAGGTACATTATTCCAGATGGACATAGGCTATATATTATGTATATCTGATCAGTAGAAATAAAGTTAGGGGCTTAATCCTAACAATCTCCATTGTTTCCGCTTCTGTCTTCTACCGCTTTTTGTTCCGAAGATTTCAACAGTCCTTATCGTGGTGCTATCGCGGTGGGCTTCTGTTCTGACGCTAGCTGTTCGAACCTAGCCGTTCTCCGGCACGCCTTTTTCTTTTAAAATATTTATTTTAATTATTAACAAACATAAAATTAATTTAAGGTATTATTTAGGTTATTATTAAGGTAAAAAAAGATTTACAATTTACTGGCTATCAACTGGAAATTTATAGGTATAATATTTTGTTCAACCCGGACAAAGTCGGGACGGGCCGCTAGTACGATATAAAGAAAGCTAGATCATATAAAAAGTCATTTTGACTATATTATTTTAATATTTTTCTCATAGAGCTAAAACAATAGAATTTTGTTTTTAAGGACCATGACTGGGGTTCAAATATTTATGCAATTTTTTTGTCACAACGCGTGCAAACCAATACCTTGTAAATGTGTTGACTTTTACAGCACGATGCCATGTTAAAAATGCTTTTGAATTGAACCTCATATCCTTCAATGCATGAGAAGGACCGGCAAGTAAATTATTGACTAATTCACAATCCAAATTAAGAAGTGTTAAAATCCATGTTTTTCATTGACTAGAGTGAACTTAATACTTCAAAAGATGAGGTAAAAATAATCTTTTATTGAATTTATGTGGTTCTTCTTTTCTTTTTATATATCTCTAACGGTCCAGGCACATTAAAAAGTACGAGGGCTACTTCTGAATAACTCCTTTATTCTCTACGTAGAGGCAGACTAACATAGCCCGACTTAGGGGCTTCCAAAATAATACACAGCAGTACCGCAACCCGCGGTACTAAGAAACTAAAGGTCGCAATGAATCCTTCAGGCAGAGTACCCGTAAACCTCGGCTCTGAGCTAATTCTCGAAGTCGTGCAGCCACCTCGGCTAAATACCAATACACGCTCTATCAGTTAAACACCGCTATCACCTTCCATCAAGCTTCCCTCGCTCTCCCTCCGTATCGCTACTCCAGTCTTGGGCTTCTGCCAACTCAGCGTGTGCCCTTTAAATAGATCAAACACCTGCGCCGAACTCACTTCGGCTGGCATGTACAGCGCTGCTACCCGAAATTTGCATCTGAGCAACACGCGAACCCTACAAATTTTAAATCTTGTAAATAAAATATCACACTTTCTTTATTTATATTCAGCAGAAATACATGTCTACATTAAGGGACAAAAATCCATAAGTAAAAAATATTGTAAATGCGAAATAATAAATTACTAGATATATAGACTTCCGTACAACAAAATCGGCTTTATCTACAGCAGAAGATAAGTTTCTTTAAAAGGCGAATATAGCTTTATATTTACACAAAAGTACAAGAAAACACAAAGCATGAAGTCAAAACATGTCCGACTCCGAAACAAAACCTAAGGAAACAAGCAACAAAAACCGAGGCATCCGGTGGCCTTGTCCATTTATGTTTAGATAGATATAAAACACATATTATTTTATAATTTATACCAGGATATAAATATTTATTACCCATTGTCCACAAGAATCTTAACTTTTTGTTCATTATAAAATATCCCAAAGAAAAGATTTTTACTCGACATATATTTAAGTTCTTCATTGGTCCATAAACTGTGATGATAACAATAAAACGATAAAATTGAAGCAATTTCTTTCAGATAGTATTCCGTGTTTAGTTTTTATATCCAGATTAAATTTTCTTGCTCGATTCTTTTGCTGGGACTTTATATAAAACATAGAAGTCGATTACCTAGAGTTCTAAACCCATAATGTTAGAAGTTTTACGGTTTTTCACATAGCATACTTGATGTAGGAAATATTGCGAAATTTGACAGAACTTCAAGCTTCAAAAATTATATAACGGTATTTTTAAGTATTAAAATGCTTTTATATGATAGATGATCAGGGTGATTAAGTTTTTTTTAAACATCATTATTTACTACGATATGTTAACCAGACTAAAAAAAATTCATATCCCATCTCTATATATATAAAACGCGTAGGTATGCGGCACAAAAATCAACGATATTTCTACACTCCGAATGACAACGGATGCAACTACCAGATGTAAACATTAGCGGCCGTCCGCAATTTGCAACCGCGTGTCAACATGGATTTACGCACTGAAATCAGGAATGCTCGAAAGCGAGATGCACGATCAAGTGAAAATTGGAAATAGTCTTAAGTAAGAAGAAATAATTCATTAAGAGATTATGCGAAGAAGAAATAATTCATTAAGAGAGAGGCGTGAAAGAGAGAGCATAAATGATCGAGAGGTTAGGCTTAACTGTCGCCGGCACAGCTACCGAGAGCCAGTAATAGTTAATTTTGTACACATTTTTCAGTACTTGCTGAATTTTTACTCCATTTTATAAGTGAAGAAATTTTACCAACAATTTATTATTTGATATGATTAAGTGTAGATATCTGAATTGTGAACAATAGAACATACAGAGAGTGATGTAATCCAAACTATATTTTAGTACTTGCTGATTTTACTCCACTTTTTTTGAGTGAAAAAAACTTTGAGTGAAACAATTTCTTATTTGATGTTATGATAAAGTGTAGATATCTTAATTTTGAAAAATAATAAATACAGAGAGGGATTTAATTTTTAAAATCATTGGTATTGCGTTTCTCACTCTTAAACTCTGCTCTGAAGTAATGAAAATTCATATTTTTTAATCACGATGTTTTAGAATCAGCCTAGTATAGAGAATACCCTTTAACAACGTATATTTATGATAACAGGTAATGGTAACATTCCTTACATATGTTACTATCAGTTGAATTATTTTGCAAACGAAAATATACTAAAAGCGACCATGATGGTCGCACAGCGGCTAGTTAACTATAAAAGCATATAATATATGCAAAACAAGCGATGTACCACACAAAGGCTTTGATATTAAAACACTCTCTTTTTCGTTAAGGGAATACGTATATTTAGTTTTATGGATAATTTTCACGATATTATTGCACCAATAAACATAAAATTTTTTCGTTTCAATCTTGTAATTTACAACAATTACTGAGAGAACATATAGTGGTGTACTGTTAACAAAATTAATCACCTTGATTCAGTAAAGGGGTTCGTCTAATCAATGCCAGTTGTAAGGTATACATAAGATTCGATTCACAAGAATCGAACTTTTGAGTGAATGAATTAAAGAAGCTGCTTGAGATATGCTAATTTCGGCATACGCGCTTGGTATAAATACCAAGCAGCTTGATTAAGTGAAAAGGTTGTTAAGGTTGATAGATAAGCGTGACGGAGCTACGAGGTAAGCAGCTCCAGGTGTTAACCGGCGCTTGTGCTTAGGGGGCCCAAAGTTTAAGTAGCAGAACTGCTGGTTTCACTCTCTAGGTTGTGAGTATTGCAAAGTGTATTTTTATTGAATGCTAATATATATTCCGTACAAGTAGTACGTATGCTTATTGCTGTAAAAGCAAATTCTATATGTGCAGCGAATTCAATAAACATTGTTTCATGTATAAACTGTGTTTGTATCAAATTCATTTAGAGTGCCACTTCAAATTATATACACCCAAGTCTGGGTAAAAGTGAGCAATTCTCTACACAGTATCTAAACAGAGACATCGGGTCTGACCTTTAAGAGGCGGTCCTGTACAATAATTTATGTAGGGCCATAAAAAAGGACAAAATCTGAAAAGGAACTTTAATAAATGGAATATAACAAGTTTCTATAAGTATATTAAGGTCGGCTGACGAATAGAATTTCATGAACAGAAAAATACCACCGAAGTTGTTAAAGGGAGCATTTCACCCTGCGACAGAAATGGTCGCGAATCTCCATCTCCTGTGATATATGACGTCATGGTGGCATAAAGTGGAAGAACGATTTAATAATGCCGAAAAATCAATTTTCATGGGAGGATATAGATATTTAGAAGGGAACTAGTGAGGAGTGGAGCAATTCACACACCAAACTTAAGAACTGGAGGAAAAAATGTTAAACAAACCTCCATAAGTTCAAAACAGGATACTTTAAAGCGACAAACGTCCAAAGATTGCGATTGGAGATGATTGGTTTCAGATGCCCATACCGACTGTAAATTGAGTCGATATTCGGTGGACACAGAGAGCAGTAGATCTTCAAATAACAAGACATAGGTAGGAATGTAGTAAAACAACCTGGAAGAGTTGTCGGCATCTGCTTGCAGGTGACAGATAAGATTCGTGATGAGAATTTTTCTTTGGTATGAATACCGCTTAAAACAATCCATAATTGGCATTTCAAAATTTAAACGTAAAGGAAACAGACAAACAAATGATTATTTTCTTTTCTTAGTTTAATTTCAACTCAAAACTCGAACTGTTGTTCATTGAAATTAATAGACGAGTTTGTGTCTTCTCCCGAACAAACCTCATCCCGAAAACTGAAGTCTTAAATGTGATTAAAATTCAATAAACATCTGAGTAAATCTAAATTATTATTAAATAACCGTGCAACTAATAACATATTTATTATTTTCATCCCTGTTGAAAATTTATATTGAAGTATCCAAGTGAAGGATTAAACGAACATCGTCTTAAATGGCACTACGTAATGTTGAATGAGAATGCAGATAATTTTTACTAAACAATAGAAAAATAGTCACTTGTATATTTTACCATGTCTTATACCCAAGCTTGAGAGGCCTATTCCAGAAGTAGATGAAAGGAAGCTCTAACTAGGCACTGGTAAAGTTGAACGATGCTTTAAGATACACCTCTTCAATTAATTTAAGAATGGCGAGCACCAAACTGTAACGAATGAATAAAATGTCTTGTGACAGAATTTTTGAAACAAGATTAATTACATTTGTCAAATCTTCAGTTACTGTTACTTGATAACAAAAGAATTACATTGAGAAAGACCAGAAATTTCAGCTGCTGTTACCTCCAAAGGAAAATTGATCTTCGATTCCTCATCCATATGTCTCAGGAAGGAAATGATTTTTCCGGCCTGATATAACTGGGCACCAGATAAAAAAACTTTAAAATTCACTTCAGGAAAATAATATCAGAATTGTCACACCGTTTTTGAAAGTGTAATCTTTGAAATTTTTTATGATAATATTTTCGTGTAGTGAACTTTTTCTTCAATCCCGTGTCAGAATACTACAGGAGAGTGAAGCAGATGCCTTTGATACTCCTGTTCGTGGAAACTTCGATATTCCTTTGTGTTTTGTTGAAAATTTAATGTTTCAAATGAAACTATCCATGCAAACGCACACATACACATACACATGCACTTGCATGTAAGTGTGCATGTACGTAAGATGGTGAGCGTGATCTAACAATGCAAATAAATGGGAATACAGAATGCATATAAACTTAAGATCTGCAAATTATTCGCAAATAAATTTTACTTACAAAGATATTATATCTCAGGATGTTCATGGCAGTTTATTTAGGATACTATCTTCAGTATTAACTACAATCACTGATAGTGTTTTCTCCTTTTTGTCATTGATTTTTTTGCATTTTAACTCTTCTTATATTAATAGTTGCAAAATAAAACTGACAAAAGTTTTTTCCTTTTATCCATTTTTACGGAAATTTTTCCGTAACAGAAGAGAAAGACCTGAAGTGAAAAATGTATAAGATTATTGTGTTAAGTATTTGAACTAGATGGGGTCGTAATTATGATGCTATTCTAAGACACTGACACGGAAATTTGGGGAAGCAACTTAAAGTAATATTATATAACCCTTAAACCTACAAATCTCTCATATGCAACACTGCTTTCTTCGAAGGACACAAGCAACTTTAATTTTAATAACATTAAATTATAAGTAGAGAGAGAGACTTTTTATTTTTATTTTATGAAAGCATATGTATAAGATATTTAAGAAATTTTACCGTAACAGAAGAAAAACACCTAAAGTGCAAAATGTATAAGATTATTGTGTTAAGAATTTGAGCTAGTCGGAGTCGTAATTATGATGCTATTCTAAGACACTGACATGACAAGTTGGGGAAGCAACTTACAGCAAAATTCTATAACCCTTAAACCTCCATATCTCACATATGTAACATTGCTTTCTTCGAAGGACGCAAGCAACTTTAATTTTGATAAAATTAAATTATAAGTAAAAAGAGAGACTTTTATTTTTATTTTATGATAGCATATGTATAAGATATTTAAGAAATTTTACCGTAACAGAAGAGAATGACCTGAAGTGCAAAATATATAAGATCATTGGGTTAAGTATTTGAACTAGACGAGGTCATAATTATGCTGCTATTCTAAGACACTGACATGGCAATTTTGGGAAGCAAATTACAGCAAAAATTCTATGATTTTTATTCCTCCAAATCTGACATATGTAACACTGCTTTTTTCGAAGGATACATGCAACTTTAATTTTGATAATATTGAGTAGAAAGAGAGGATTCTTTATTTTTATTTTATAAAAGCATATATATAAGATATTTAGGAAGATTATCGAATGTAGTTTGGAGATAAAATGTTAAATGGATAAGAATTATGAAATGAATCGACAAAACCTATTAGAAATACTATTGTCATAAAGATAAATAAAGAAATATCCAGGTAGAAAAAGTTCGAAATTTCCCGAATTCTATTCCTTCTAATCTCTATTTCACATTGTAACTTCATTTATCCCCCCTTGCTTAATAACTCAGATAATTTAATCTGATGCAGTAGTATGTTTTGCTCAATTTAAAGGGAAATTCATATAAATACTAACCTGAAAGACATCGTTATGCTGTAATGCTTTTCTTTGTATCTTAAGGATTATGACTTATTTGCAGTAATTCTAACGCAGTCATGATCATTTAGAGAGTTCTTAATCTGACTATTTGCGAAATTAGCATTAAATATGAGCATTAATTTTATTGAGCTATTACATTTAATGACAGTAACATTTCTTTAAAGGATGTTGGAAGTTAGGAGACAGGCATATCAAATTAAATGCTTCAGAGAATTTAAAAAGCAGAGGAAATCCAAAACTGTAGATACCATTAAAATGTTATACTCCTTCATTAATTTTTTCATTTACGTATTATTTCCTGAAAATTTTTATTTTTAAGGGAAATAACATCTTAATTAATGGCAAAAGTAAAGCAAACTTATTGATTGATTAGCGTGTGTAATTACGTGCCAGTTTTACCGGGACGTACCAGTAGTACCATACCAGTAGTACCGGGGCCAGCCCATGTTCCAGATAATATGAAAACATTGAATTCTATTCTGATTTGCCCTTTAATTCATCGTTTTACTTATGCGTTAGAAATTCGCATTCTATTACATTAATGTTTTATAACTCTTCCCGGTAAGAAGATTAATGTAACGTGTCTCTTACTACATTTTATTACAGGTTATAGGGATATGTTCTTAGTTCTCGAACCGAGAAAAAATACACCAAATCCCAGACTACTAATGATACATATCTGTGTTTGCGATTTTTATGTGCTCTAGATGACAAGGACTGTCCTCGAAAGCTTTAGCTAAACGGTCTCGGTTCCAATTATGATTGCAACCGAGACGATAAATTTTGAATACCTATTTAGGAAGTGTACAATCGAGCTTTGTGAGCTTTAACATTACCAGGTCATTTACTTCTCTGCAAAATTCTGAATGACTGCATTCAAGAAACTCAGCAATGCAATTCTAATTTTTCTCCCATCGAGTACAGATCTTTGAATAAGCAAAGAACATTTATATGTAAATCGTTGTGTGAGGTTATTTAAACTTTGATTTGTTTAAATGAAATTTCTTTTCCTTTGATTTTGCAGAGGAAATACAGAAGAATGTCAAATGATAGAGCCAGGTGAGGGCCGAATGGCTAGGGGCCTGACATTCAGTTGAGATCCTGTGGGTTCGAGTCCCACTGTTGGCATGGATATTTGTAGCAATTCAGAATCGGTTTTGAACTGTAGGTCCCGATCTAATTAGACCTCGTGTAGCAAAAAGTTAACCTGTAGCTGCCCAAACCAAACTAAACCAAATGACAGAATACAAATCGTATGGTGAAGAGCGTTTATTTCGGATTGACATGAAAGGTAGGTGACTAATCAGGCAAAAACTTTCTCTGGCAAATGGTATTGCTAAAATATTATGAAAAGGGTTGAATACTTTAATAACGATCAACATTCGCATCAGCATAAGTTAAAAGTAATTCACCCCTTTGTTTATAATAGGACAATTACGCGATTACCTCATTATGAAAAATTTTCAAGTATTCATTATTTCTTATATGCATACGTTTTTAATCAATATTAAAAAAATCATTATATATTGCTGATAAATGTTGCTGTGCACTAACCCTATTGCATTATCTCACCCCAATGATAACGAATGGAGAACATTTGTCCAATGATTGCTGGCTTAGATTTAAAGAATATTTTTGAAATTTTACACCGTAAGAAAGAAAGAAATTTTACACCTTGGGCCATTTTTCATTTAAAAATAAAAATGCAAATAATATTTTAAAATTTAAATTATTTGAGGAAAAGAATTGGTATAGTGTGTTTTAAATGGTCATAGATTTCTTTGGTGAGAGAAATTTATAAAATAAATTGTTTTGTAAGGTGCAGAAAAGTTCAGGCTATCTGAAAGTACCATTTTTATTGGATTATTAGCATTTATGTAGCTGTACGTAAGCAGCAGACAAATTTTCTCCATAGGTTAACATTGAGGTGAGCGAATTCAATAGGGTACACAACTGCCTTACGTCACGCAAAAAGGAAGGTTATTTATATTCTTTTAATCGCCTTTATAAGAGATTTTGGATGATGAAAATTCTGATCCAAAATAAAAATAATAATAATTTACATAAGAAGTCATACTTAGAGTAACCATAACGTATGTTAGCCTAAATTTTTTTATGTCTTCAAAAGTTGAAGTTTGTACTAGACTCATTAAAGTATGATTTATGTACTGAGAATATCACAATTCTTTTCCAACAAAAATTATAAAAATGCTTTGCTCTCCAATTTTTTACCATGTAAAATAATTGCGCTGTATACTTTATTGATATTTATGAAATCAGTACGACAGATTTATTAAATTGGTGCTGAACGATAACTAATAATATTAAATAAATTACAAATAGTTAGAGAAAAATTGCTTAAAAAATAGTTGTAATATGTGACAGTTTATGGTCACATATAAAGCATACATTTAAGTTGTATACTTTATTGATATTTATAAAATCAGTACGAAAGATTCATTAAATTTGTGCTGAATGATATCTAATAATATTGAATAAATGAGAAATTGTTAGAGGAAAATTGTTTAAAATATAGTTGCAACATAGGACGGTGTATGGTCACATACAAAGCATAGAATTACGTTGTATACTTTATTGATAATTATAAAATCGGTACGAAAGATTCATTAAATTTGTGCTGAATGATGTCTAATAATATTGAATAAATGAGAAATTGTTAGAGGAAAATTGTTTAAAATATAGTTGCAACATAGAACGGTGTATGGTCACATACAAAGCATAGAATTACGTTGTATACTTTATTGATATTTATGAAATCAGTACGAAAGATTCATCAAATTTGTACTGAATGGTATCTAATGATATTAAATAAATGAGAAATTGTAAATGAAAAAATGTTTCAAACACAGTTATAATGTAGGACAGTGTATGCAAAACTAACAGTTTGAAATATATGAGATGATCTGACAGTTTAAATGACGGTACAATATTTTAAGTAAAATAAATTGTTACTGAAAATCCACATCAGGAACAATCAGTTTAGTAAATATTAATGAGGTAGTTGTTATTGATTGTTTGTCGCAGAATCTCTAATACTGGCATAACCTCATTTTTAGAACGCTGAAAGTGATTCTTCGTTTTCTCCGTAAATAACTACGACTAAAACAGGTCTCCATCAGATTTAAACGACATTTGGAACCACAAATCTAATTCTGGTAATATTTGCAATTAAAAATCACTCCAAATTAAAAATTCTTTGTTGGAGACAAAAATTTGGAGACTTAACATTTCACTTAAAGTTTTTTAATTTGAAAAGTCTGTCAAAAAAGTCTAAAAAATCTACCCAAGCGCGGTAGATTAAACATATCCCGCATGAAGTCATACTTGGCCTCCGGGCAAACCTCTACATTTTCGTAGTATGTGATATCGAGGGACTTCCGATCTGTAAAATGTATTCATTCTACATATTTCCAATTTCCATTCCGTAGATCAGTGGTTCCCAAACTTATTTGGACTACCCCCCCCCCTTTTCAGAAAAAAAAATAATCAGTGCCCCCCCCCCCCGAGATATCATACATTTCGTATTTCTTACCAGCATAATATACAAAATTCGAGACCAAAATCTGGTGGACTTCGAAGTGTAGTACAGTACGATGCATATAATAACATTTCGTTGTACAAAGTAGTTTGCGAAATAAATCCATCCTCATTTTTAAAAAACAAAACAAATGTCCACCAGAAATAATAAGAAACAAGAAAGAAAAATTAAGACAGTATAATAAAATTATAAAATCGAAAGGGGATTTTTAAAAAAAAATTATTAAACACAATTGAAGTTATATTTTTCCAGTTTTTAAAACATCAAATGATTCAATGATCACAGACTCGTTACATGGATTTCCGAGGTTGAATTTCTTTGGCAGGGCAGTTTATACTTAGAAGTGAAATTAACTAAAGAAGAAAAAGATTTTGCCTTATTTTTGCCTCTTAATTATTAATCTTAGTGAAATTAATGTTATGATACTTTACGAGCATTTATAATCACATAAAATTGTGATCTTGAATTATTTTTGCACATGAGGTAGTTCTCTTTACTTTACTCAATGAAGAGATGAAAAGAGAAGAAAAGTGTCTTTAATTTTAATTTGATTCACTGAAATTTTAATCGTGGAGATATTAACTTTCTTTCGTAGTAAGTCCAAGTCTAATTAAGCCTCATGTAGCAAAAATGGACCATAGCGCTCCAAACCAAGACTATAAAAACCCCAAAATGCCAGATTTGAATAACTTAGCAAAAATAAGTGAAAGAAAAATGATTATTAAAGTTTAAAACTATTTAAGAATTTAGAAATACTAGTCGGTACCGTCAAAACCTGACAGCTGGATAGTAAATAAATGCACTAATATACAAATTATACCCAACACATCATTGCCAAATGTTGAAAATCATACTATTGAGAATAGAGAAATACACTTTAAAAAATTACTATTGAACCTAGTAAAAAGAAATAGGGTTCCTAAACAGCGCGAAATAAAAAAATTCCATCAGGTTTAATTCTATATCTCACAAACATAATTAAATATAAAAATGGCAGAGAGAGAGCTAGAGAGATTCCTTGGAATAAACAAATTAAGGTGTTTATGCGCCCTCTTGCTTAGTGAGTATCTAAAGACAGATTTAAACATGTTACGGAGCATGCGCAGAAAGCAATTTTTTAATTGTAAATTATCGCTAATTAATATAAAATTGCGGTTACAAAAAACAAACAAATTTGACACATCTATAGATTAAAATCTTTCGTTTGAGACCAAAATGAAGTAAACTGATGCTATAGTTTTCTCTCACGGACTGCCTAAAAAATCAGCTTTGCAACTTAAATATGTAGAGTAGCTGGTACTCGTCAAAACATGATGGCTAGATAGTAAATAAATGCACTAATACACATATTATACTCAACACATCATTGCCAAATGTTGAAAATCATAATATTGCGCAGAAACAAATTAATGTTTAAGCGACCCCGTGCTTAGTGAGTATCTAAAGCCCGATTTAAAAATGTCACTGAGCATGCGCAGAAAGCAAATTTTTAATTGTAAATTATCGCTAATTAAACAGCGCGAAATAAACAATTTCCCTCAGGTTTAATCTTATATTTTACAAACATAATTATCATAAAAATAAAAATGGCAGAGAGAGATTTAGAGAGACTCTGCATTGTTCTAATAGTTCTCGGCATTGAAACATGTCACTGAGCACGCGCAGAAACAGTGAGTTTCTAAAGCCAGATTGAAACATGCCGCTGGGCATGCGCAGAAATCAAATTTTAATTGAAAATTATAGCTCATTAATAAAAATTGCAGTTACAAGAACCAAATTTGACAAATCTACAGATTACAATCTTTCGTTTAAGACCAAAATGATGTAAATTGATGCAGTAGTTTTCTCTCACGGACTGCCCAAAAAGTCGGCTTAGCAACTTAAATATATAGATTAATTATTCTAACTGGAGAAGGGTATATTTAATAAAAGTATTAGTAAAAAAAACAACACTCAAAATTTCATTTATGTCAATTTCTTTTCACTCTCACAAAAACTCTTTTCACAAAATATCACTCATATAACCTTTTTCTGTTTTTGGCTCTTCTAAGTGTGTAGACATTTCCAACGGCTCTTAACACAGTTTAACCAAGCCACCCCTAGTTCACAATCAAAAACTAGTTAAATGGAGCTCCGCAGTTTGATAGCTTGGACAAAAAAATTCATCCTCCGATTTGAGAAAGGCTAATATTTATAATCTTTTCTATACTATCTTTTTTTTTATTTGATACTTCTTTCTATGTCAGTCTTACTATTTTGTTCTAGAGTTTGAAATTATAGTTTTTATAGAGAAATTTTAAGAACAAAATAATGAATATGTATGGTATAAATTTCTACACACCAGAGTTCCTTTTCAAATGATGTTAAGTTCTGTAGTCCTCCCGATAAATGAAACCAGAAAAAGATTGAGGTCTTTTAAAATTTCCATTTCATTGAAATTCCGACCATGGTAATAAATATTGTCTTTCTTTGTAGAAGACATGTAGTAAACAGATTATATTGGGATTGTGTTTGTTGTCACAGTATAGTTAAATAAAAACTTAAGTTTTCTAGACGAAAAATAATTCCGCTGATTTGAAATGAGCCAGCTGTGGTTAACACTGCCATATTGTGTCATTTATTTCTTACGTTTTTTCCTTACAGAATTTCTATCGGGGGTCTTCTAAAGCTGTAAAGTGAGATCTAATATTTTTATCGGGAATATGTTTAAAGGGATTGAAATTGAAAAAAATAGATTGTTAAATCAGATATGTATGATTCAGGAAGTTTCGTTTCAGATATCAAGGGACAGTTCAAAACGATCTGTAAAGATATAGAAAATGTTAGTCTAGTGTTTAAAAGTAAAGCTTCTAGGGTACAATACATCTTTCACTTGCGCAAAATGTTAGAAGATTTAATAATTTTTAACAAATTAACCTATGAAGCAAATTTAATGATAATTTCTGGACTATTAGAAGAAACATAACTTGTTTCAATGAAAATGTAAGATTGATGTACATTATTTAAATTACATTATTTAAATATAATTAAGTAACATGTTGTTTTCCTATTTTCATAGTTACCGTCTGTCATTGCTTGCAGAATATCTGATGTTAATTTTAATTTATCAAACACACTTTAATTTAAAGAAAACATTTAGCTTAATATATTGGCCTAGAATCTTTCGATTACTTTTATTTTTAATGTTTATAATTAACAATTAATTTTAATTATTTTTTACAAATATTGTCTCATAAAACCTTTTGTAAAATTTTTATTACCTATGGAAACTCTATTCTTTTAAGTGATTTTATGTAAAAGTTTAACATCAACATGTAATGACAGTAAAATATGATGAGAGTAATGGCTCCCTAATAAAAAAGGTCTTGAAACAGCTTGATGGCATTGTTCAGATTCTTCATTTATCTATAATCTTCCATTAAATAGCCTAAATTTGTTTTAGGCTTTCAATGTGAGACAGAGTTTTCTGCATTATAGAAGCACCCGTAGAGATATACAGGGTGGTCATAATTTTTTTTGCCGATATATGGACCTCTAGCGGCTGTTCCGTTCAACCGATCAAGATGAGATTTCAGGTATAGTTAATCAGAGGTATGAGCTCGGGATTATGCGAACGGAAACGAATTGGCGCTCATGGTTACGGTTATAGGTATAGAAACTTATAATTTTCGAATAGCAACGCCCCCCTTTTCCCGTCGCAAAATGCTCAGCGAATGCGAAAACCCTAAAGACCGTAGGAACGGTACATGTATCACAAAAAGCAGACGCGTTATGCACGCACAAAAAACAGCTCTGCGAACGACCAACAGAAACACAATGATGACACCCATGTGGAAAATGTGTAATCCTTAATAAAAGTTTTCTTTTGTTCCATTTGTGTTGTTATTAGTGATTGGTGTCTTGCCTCTGTTATATGCAAATTTCCTCCGTGCGCCCCGATCGTGTTTTTGTAGGCCGTTCGCAGAGCTGTTTTTTGTTCGTGTATAACACCTCTGTCTTTTGTGATACACGTATCGTTCCAACGCTATTTAGGGTTTTCGCATGGGGTGGGCATTGCCATTCGAAAATTTCAAGTTTCTGTACCTATAACCGTAACTGTGAGAGCCACTTTGTTACCGTTCACAAAATCCCGAGCTCATACCTCTGAATAACTATATCTGAAATCTCATCTCGATCGGTTGAAAGGAACGGCCGCTATAGGTCCATATATCGGCAAAGTTTTTTTATTACCACCCTGTATTTATCTTGTACAGTGTTTGAGATATGCGCGCAAAGTTGGAAAATCACATTTTGAGATAAATGCATTAAAAGTTAAAATTTTATATAAAATATCACAGTTTGGATGTTCACAATTATTTTAATATCTTATGTAATTGTCGTATCATAAAAAAAGTGGTACCAAATTGTTCAGAATAAATCCGGTTTCAATTAATATAAAAACAAAAAAAATCGTTTTTTTAGACATTTTAAAGGTGTGCTAACCCCTGAAACTAAGGAAATGATTAAAAGTATCAGACTTTATCAGACTTTTGATGCAATTTGAAAAGAATTTTTGAATATTACTTTGAAAACTGAAAAAAAATCGTATTTTCATTCTCAATCGCGTAGTGCAGGGTTCGGCAACGAGGTGCCCGCGAAGCAATTTTTAGGTGCCCGCCGTTTAAATATCTAAATTTTAGATATTTGAACAACGAACGCTTGTAGTTGTAGTCCTCCCCCTCAAAAAAAATCGTAAAACCGTAAAAATCAAAAACTGAGTAGCCTGGTCTCTCGACAGCGTCGCCCTCCCCTCGCGGTGAGACCGCTTCCGGTTTCTTCCCACGTACGATCCGTCCAATGGGGTCAAGGGTCAAAATTGCAGGTGCCCATCTGATGGTGCATCTGCATTCATGCAGAGTTCTCTGAATGGAGACCCCCGACTCCTGTCATCACATTAGTCACGGTAACCCTACCCGTCCAAAGAGATGTGAATGAACACATGTCTTCCAGATATTCTCCATTTAGAACCCCCCCCATTCCTGCCCCCAAGGTCCCTCGTGTTTCTTGATCTAGTGTCCCCCGCCCCCGCTTGACACCATTTGACCCCCGGGACCCCGGGATCTTTTGATGCTCTGTAGCAGGACCGCCAGAGGAGGAGATCCAGGAATATACGGAGTACGCAGTGAACATAAATCACTGGCTTCCACCGAGCAGAGCAGAGCAGAGCACATGAATGCAAACTCAGCATCAACAATGAAATGCAAACAATGTCATTACAGGCCAGTCGTCCAAATCGTTAAAGCGCCTTTACACGACCAACACACTCCTCGCGCAGCTTTCCATTTTTTTTTCGAGTTGTAAGTGTACCTGCGATCGTTTAATTTTATTGTTTTTTATTTAATTATATTGTTATCGGAGCCACCATGGAGAAAAGAACTGGAAAGAGGCAGAAAACATATCATTTTAATGGTGAGTGGGAAGAACAATTTTGTTTCATTTATTATAATGAAAAAAGTATATGTTTGTTGCGCAATTCAAGTGTAGCGATTGCTAAAAAATGTAACATGGAGAGACATTTCATCACTACTCATAAAAGTTTTAATACAAATTTTCCAATAAACTCAGAAATTAGGAAGAAAAAAATTTCTGAGCTAAAACTTAAATTTACTGCTCAGCAGAGAGTTTATTTACCAGACCAATATCCCTATCAACAAAAGCCACTTCTGCTTCTTTCAAAATTGCTCACTTATTGGCAAAGAAAATGAAACCGTTTGTAGAAGGTGAGATTGTTAAAGAAGTCATGCTGCTGACTGCAGAAACTCTTTTTGATGACTATAAAAATAAAAACGAAATAATAACGGCAATAAATGGCATTCAACTATCAGCGAGAACAGTAACTCGAAGAATCGAAATGATGGCTATTGACATTGAATCGCAGTTGTCTGTATAATGATATTCAAAAAAGTGTATTCTTTTTATTGCAAGTGGACGAGTCTACCGATGTATAAGATACTTCTCAATTATGCATTATTGCAAAGATGGTTTTTGACGACTTCTCTGCAAAAGAAGAATTTCTGAAAGTTCTACCTTTAAAAGGACATTCAAGAGGTAGCGATGATTATTTTACTTTTAAAAAGTATCTAGTGGAAAATAATATACCGTTAGAAAAATTGTCTGCTATTACAATTGACGGCGCGCCTGCAATGAAAGGAAGAAATAATGGTTTTATTACGCTATGTAAGAAAGACCCGATATTTCCAAAATTTGCATCTTACCACTGCATTATTCACCAAGAAGTGTTATGCTCAAAGGTAATTCCTTTTCAGCATGTTATACAAACAGTTACAAGAGTGATAAATTCAATAAGAGCAGCGGCAATGCAACACAGATTGTTTAAATTACTTCTACAAGAAGATGGTACAGAATTTAAAGATCTTGTCACACACACAGAGGTGAGGTGGCTCAGTAGAAGAAAGGTACTAGAGCGGTTTTTAAATTTATTACCACAGGTGAAAAAATTCCTATTATCCAGGAATGAAATTTGTTTAGAATTGGATCAAAAACCCTGGTTAATTAAGCTTGGCTTTCTAACAGATTTAACTGTAAAATTATAGGAACTAAATTTGAAACTACAGGGTAAATATCATCATATTGCTTCTATGATAAGTGAGATTAAGGCATTTAAAGCTAAATTGGCGGTCTGGAAATCGCATATGGAGAAATACAATTTATCACATTTCCCAAATTTAAAAATGGTGATAGAAAATTATTGTGATGGAAATACTACAACCTATCAGTTTGCCAAACATTTTGATTCCTGACTGGAAGAATTTAATATTAGATTTGAAGAATTCTACGAATTGGAGGCATTCTTGACTTTTTTTATTAATCCTTTCAATCATACACAGGACGATCTCACTAATGAAATCGCTACATATTTTGATATTTCCAATAAGGAGGACTTAGAATTGGAAATTATAAATATAAGAAATAACATTGAATTAAAATCCTATCATAAAGAAGAAAAATTCTGGAATTTAGTGAATGGAAATAGCTTCTCATTGTTGAGAAAATGTGCTCTGAAATTGAACTCTCTTTGCGCGTCGACATATGCTTGCGAATCTCTGTTTTCCAATATGAAATACCTAAAATCAAAATACCGATCAAGCCTCGCTGACACTCATTTGGACCAATGCCTCAGAACTGGAAATTCAACTTATGTGCCACATTACAACGAGTTGGCTGCAAATTTCCAATGTCAAATATCGCATTAATTATAAATTTTAAGATAGTTTTGTTTAAATTAAAATTTAAATTTTATAATAAAAATTTATGTCGCATTTATATTTTCATGTTTAAATATTACCCCCCCCCCCGCTCGTCTCAACCAGAGGTGCCAGCCGAACTCCCGCATTCCTGAAATGTGCCCGCCTGGTAAAAAAGGTTGCCGACCCCTGGCGTAGTGTATACATATAGATGTAAGGTATACATAAGATTCGATTCACAAGAATCGAATCTTTGAGTTTAAGAAGCTGCTTGAGATATGCTAATTTCGGCATACGCGCTTGGTATAAATACCAAGCAGCTTGATTAATACAGAGGTTGAAAAGGGTTTTGTTATGGTTGACAGATAAGCGAGTTAAGGGAGCCACGAGGAAAGTAGCTCCAGGTGCTATCCTGCGCTAGTGCTTAGGGGGCCCAAAGTTTACGTGGCAGTACTGCTGGTTTCACTCTCTGCTGGTTTATGAGTATGTGCAAAGTGCATTTCCATCGAATGTTAATATATGTTCCGTACAAGTAGTATGTATGCTTATTGCTGCAAAAGCAAATTCTATATGTGCAACGAATTCAATAAACATTGTTTCATGTATAAACTGTGTTTGTATCAAATTCATTTAGAGTGTCACTTCAAATTATATACACCAAAGTCTGGGTAGAAGTGAGCTATACTCTACATAGAGAGAGAAAGTAAACGAATTACTCTCTTTTATGCAATTTTTAACTGCACTGTTTGATAATTTCAAATTTTTTTTAGCTCAAATTTGGTTTATCATATATTTTTATTAGCTTTGCAACTAAATTAAAAATAAAACATACCTTCATTTTACTAACATACATTTGAACATTCTTTACTGCCATTAAAAATTCAAGAGAAAACCGTAAAACACTTTAATTTTTGAGAAATCGCCCAGCTTGAAACGTGTTCACTCAAAGGATTTATGAATATTTCATCCAAACCACGTTAATGTATACTTCGCATAAAAATTTCATGTAAATGTACTTAGAAAATATATGTAAAGTACACACAAGGATTCGATTATGTTCTTTTAGTAAACGATAAACATCACAAACTTGATTTTTATGATCGAAATAAAAACAAAATGCCAAAAAAAATTCGAAATCTCAATTCATAAATATTTCAAGTTTTCATACTACGCGTGCTTTGGTCTGCATATATATCTCATTTGAGACTTAAATTGAATATGTGAGAGAGAAGACATTTAAAGAATGTATAAACTTTCAGGTTAGTGCAATAGGATTACTCAAATTTTTCTAGCTAGTCTTTTAAGTAGATTGAATATATCAAACAGGGTTTCCTTAGCAAACGCTCGTATAAGAATTCAATTTTTGCATCAATTTGCTTGTGTATTCATAAATAATACAAAGAGGAACAAGATTTTCATTTATTATCGCAAGTTTAATTTTCTCTTGAAGTCAGTCACAATCTCATTTATAAATACAAATATATATGTCCACCGTTTTCAAGCTGTTTTTTTAATTGTTTTTAAACTAAGAGATGTCATACCGGGAATGATTAATAAAGTTTAAACAAACATTCATATAAAGAATTGTTTTTTGAATAAATTTGAACTATATATGATAAATAATGCATGGAGAAATAGTAGGTTGTAGTTCATTACGATTGTCAGAATTTTGATATTTCTTTGAAGTCAGTTGCAATCTCTTTCTTGCTACAGAAGTACATGCATTTGACATTAGCAAGTAGTTTTCTGATTGTCATATAAACAAAACGGTGTTCTGCAAATGCTAAACTAGCATATGTTGAAACATCACTTTTTATGCAAATCCACTAAGGGATTTTTAATAAAAAATAAAAATAATAATATTCTTACTAAATTAAAGTAACATAAAATAGAAAAATTTATTGATTACACATTAAAATTAAATAACTGGGCAGTGTTAGCGAAATCTATTAAAACTGAATTATTTTATTAACTTTTTTATGTTACTTTAAACGGGCTCAAAAAAAACTTATAAGATGGATAAAAAATTTTAAATATCATGTTTAATATTTAAAACAAATTTTCTAAATGATGAACACTGTAACGTCGCAATATTCGCCTTCTCTCCTCTGGGCCTCTGCATTAAAACCCTTTAAGGGGCGCCGTTCAAACAGTGTGAACGCCTAAATCTAGTCTTATTTTCACTTGCAATGTATTCAAGTTAAATGAGCAGAAAATTGCTTGTGCTGCCATCTGTTATCAGTTTAAAGAAGTAAAAACATTTTGCAAACTTTAATTGGAAATTTTTCCGGGATCTTTTAGGTTAAAAAAAATCGGGAAAAACATCTGCACCGTACAAAGGGTGGAGGTTGTTGCCCCTGAAAAGGTTAAAGTGAGTGGTTTGCAACCCCCCTTTGCACACCGGATGTACATTGAGCGGTGGAGTGTTGCAGAGGTGTTCTTTTCTTACAGTTAGCCCTCTCTGGAGAGAAAGATATATCTCTCAGTTTTTAGTTCAGGCTCCTGCAGTCATTCCAGTAAAATGCTGTAATTATTTGTAAATAATGGGAAAATATACCATTTATTGAAAGATTCTGGATAGCTAGTGGTCATTAAAAATGTTTGAATTTGCATTCAAAAGAAGACATATAAGAAATTAAACGAATGAATGCAACACTAAGTGAAATATTGTTCAAGAATTCGTCTATTTTTCCTATCAAACTTATGTTTAAATGACTCATTGCACTTTAGAATGCCCACATTTCTACACTACCATCTTTCTCGTCTTTGCCTGTCATTACGTACTTCGAAGCTAATAGTTTTATTGTTTCCATATGAAATATTGTATTCAAGAATGCAAATAAATTAGGATGATTTCCTGATACTTTCGAACAGGTTATTTCCCCTTTTACAACTGCTTTTCTAAAATTACTGTTCAAATCACCACTTTGGTGACAATGCTTTCGCAATGCTAAATGCATCTCTTAGCATCTGAGAAATCCGTCAGGCCTCCCTTTGCGTTATTAATTGCGTTATTAATGCAAGGTATTCGAGGCCGCCTGGAAGCTGGATTCGAGTCAAGTGTTGAGAGAACTTAAGAGTTGAATTAAGAGGAATTAACTTCAAGTGTTCCACAAGCTAGTTAGCTTCGGTGAGAATTATAATATTGAAACCCCGATGAATTTAATTGCATGGCTTCTTTCTCAGGGTATCCTATGTAGAGTTACGAATTGGAAATTAAACTATTAAATTGCAGGTTGAAATTTTTTATTTAATTATTTTTAGCCTTACAAGTATGTTAGAAGCCTCCGTTCTCATAGGTATACAAAATTACAAATATATCTGCACACACACACACTCACAAAGTTACTGAATGAATAAATAAATACGTATATATATATATATATATATATATATATATATATATATATATATATATATATATATATATATACATATATATATATATATATATATATATACTCATGGACAAAAAAATTAGCGCACCAAGAAGGAGTCGTCAAAATGAAACGAAATTTTACATACGTAATGACTACTTTGATATAAGTAAATGATAAGAAAAGCAAAGAAAAAGGATAATTTATTTCAGAGAAATAGGCAAAAGAACGGAGGAGTTAATACTCCGTTGGACCCCCTCTAGCGCGAATGCACGATGCGATACGATCGAGCATTGAGTCATACAAGTTCTGTATGATGTCTTGAGACATTTCGTTCCATATTTGCTGTAACCTTGCCTCTAGTTCGTTCAAACTCGTGGGATGCCCAACTCGTCGTCCCAAATGATCCCAGATATGCTCGATTGGAGACAAATCTGGGGATCGGGCAGGTAAAGGAAGGGTAGTAACAGTGCGGAGACAGTCTTGTGACACCCTTGCCGTATGAGGCCGAGTATTGTCTTGTTGAAAAATGGCTCCTGGAAGCCGTTGCATGAGTGGTAACGCATGTGGTTGCAGGATTTCATGAACATACCACTGGGCTGTCATGGTGCCACGGAACAATACTAGGGGTGACCGTGTATTGTAGGCAATGGCACCCCATACCATCACATCAGCTGTGGGAGCGATGTGTCGCTGTACAGCAAAGGCAGGATTGAAGCGTTCACCACGGGCTATCCACCTACGAACACGATTGTCATCACTGCCGAGATTGAATCTGGATGATTCGTCGCTAAAGACGACCTGGTTCCATTCCGCTGAATTCCAGTTTCCTCGTGCGCGGCAAAACTCCAAACGGAGGCGTCGATGGGTGGGCGTCAAGGGCAGCACACGTAATGGGCGCCGCGATACCAACTGTCCTTCAGCCAGGCGCCTTCGTATGGTTCGAGAAGACACAGAGGTCCCTAGTGAAGGTGCTACCTGTGCCTGGATGGCGGCCGATGAAGCAGTTGGCTGTACGCGTGCATTTTCTTACGATGTGGCGGTCTTCTCGACGACTGGTCTGTCGAGGGCGTCCTGAGCCTGGTCTTCGTGTACGTGACATCTCTCGGGTCCACTGGTCCCAACACCTCCTCACAACACAATCAGAGCGGCCTAATTGACGAGATACTCGCCTAGCTGACCACCCAGCTTCCATCATCCGGACGATTCTCCCCCTCTCAAACTGCGACAACTGCTTATATTGTCTTCGAACACGGCGTAATGGCATGTCTATCTCAGCTCTTCCTTTGTAAATGATTCAGCACACTCAAAAAAGCTTTGGTTACCTGTTTTATACTCCACAGAGTACGATGTTCAACGGTCTGTACCGGCTATACGTAATGCGCAATCACGCTGCATTTCTAATCATTTGCATATCTCCCCGACATGTACCTTCATTGCAAGTTTCGTTACGATCCCGCAATTATTTCTTGGTGCGCTAATTTTTTTGTCCATGAGTGTATATATATATAAGTATGTACGTATGTATGCATATGTGTATGCGCGTGCGTGTTTATTTTACGAGAATACTTTACGAAGCAATATGCCTCCAATGTTTTAGATGCTGTCGTTTCATTCAAATATATCCTTCACTATAATAAGGAATTGTTCATTTTAGCAAAAGACTGACTTATTAAAACATTTTAATTTCCAGAATAGAATCTTTTGATACATTAATTTTTCCGTGTCAAAATAAAGGAATAATTTCTTTAACATTTTAATAATGTCATTCAGTTATTTCCTTTAATTACTTCCTGAGTTTATTGAGAGTACTGATAATATAATTTGCTGAGAGTATGAAGCAAGTATTTTCTCTTCATACAGAATTTTGCAATTCTGGGAATTATAGTTTCTCAATTCAAATTAAAATAACTCGCGCAGATAATGCAGTCCTTAAAATACTTCAATTAGGACGAACATTATTCTACAACAAACAGTGATCATTAATTATACTTCCGCAGTTAAATTCAATAATTTCCCTGAGAATTTCTGAGCTCTTCCAGATTTACTGCAGCTGTTACAACACGTAAATTTATATCGGCACTTTACCTGTTTACAGAGGGAAATTTCATTGTGAAAATGTTAGTTTAACGAATAACATTGTGTTTTGATAATTCGCAGATGCGTAGTGCTGTTTTACCAGATAACACACAAAAATAAATGTTAATGATTGTTAGAATAGGATTATTTACTTCACAGGTTTTGATATTTCAGTTCTGGGAATTTTATATCCCGTTAAATAGCTGGGAAAATATTTTGCAATGTATATATCGCTTTCGAGACCGATTGTTCAGAAGTAATGAAAACTCGAAGATCTCTTCTCAGGATAGATATTTTGATTGGTTTTAATCTGGTAGGTAGCAGTCACTAATGAATAATATCTAATGTCAATGAAAATCATTATCTTAAGAATCGTTTATTTTTTATTTTCACACACATAATTATTTGTAATTTGTAAATATTTGTATATATATATATGTATATATATATATATTTGTATATATATATATATATATATATATATACAGTGGAATCTCGATCTATCGTTTTTCAAGGGACCGATTGAAATGAACGATAAATGCGGGAAAACGATAGATGCGGAAACATAACAAAGCAATAGGATCGTTGGGACTGGATAAAATGAACGATACGTACGGAAAAACTATGGATCCGAAAACGATCGATCGAGATTCCACTGTATATATATATATATATATATATATATATATATATATATATATATATATATATATATATATATATATATATATATATATATATATATATATATATATTTATTTATTTATATATATGTGTGTGTGTGTGTGTGTGTTACCGGTAAAGTATGGAATGCCGGCATTTTATAGAATGCCTAGGCATTGTATATAATGTCGGACGTTTTTAGGCAAAGTATGAAATACCTAGGCATTCTATAGAATGACAAATGCTATTTAGGCAAAGTATGAAAAAATGTTCTGATAAGGCTATCACATAAATAACGTGCATTCCTCAAAAATACAAATGATATTCTGAAAAAATGAGAGTGCCTTTAAAAAAATTTATTCAAAATACGTAAAGAAAAATGAAAGTTGTACAAAACAAAATTTATGCCTTTCTTATTAAGGGAAACAAAATTTTCATATAAAAAATATGAAATTAAAATTAACCTACTTGTTGAAACATGGTAGGCTTGAATGACATTTTGAATTACATTTCATTACATTTTTCAAGCAAAGACATTTCATATTTTGACACTTTGTTTCACACATACATTTAACGCATCCTTGGCCGCTTCCTCTGGACTGAGCAATTGCAACTGACCGGAGAGGAATTTCGTGGTCAGGAATATCTTCAATTCTTAGGGCATAAAGTGAATTGTGATCTCGCATATAGTTGTTTTAATATTCCCTCAGAAGGTCCAAGTCGGTACAAACTATCCTTTGTCACACTCATTACAACTGCCAATATTGCGCGAATCACCTCGCCCCTTGTCGACGTCAGGAATAGAAACTCGCACTAGTTCCCAAAGAAGCAGCGGGAATTTTTTTTCCGAATTCGTTTTAATTCTTTTGGCTTGTATGTCCAGATTGATTTTAGAATTTATTTTACCTTCAATAGCATTTTCAGTTTTGAAACAAAGGGTGAACAAAATATCCTTTTTATCATCTTTACTAGCATGGTCACAGAAGGTATGAATTTTTTGACGACACTTTTTGCATGCAAGTGCATCACTCGTTTCTTTTAAACACACACAACAGGTATCAGAAATGGAAATCTCTTCGTTAAGTATGTCTTCATCATGTTGGTTTAATCCACTATCGACTATAATTTCATCCATGTTTTTTTAAACAGGCTCTTTTTCTTGCATAATCTGATTAGTTTCACCTTTTTCCATTGTTTGGACGATATCTATTACTTTTTCTAGCTGACTCTCTGTGTTTGCCTTTTAAAACATCTTCGGGTAGAAAAGTCGTTGTAAGCCCAACTTTAGGTTTGCAGCCAAAGAGAGCTTCATATGGTGTTCTTTTGATCCCAGAATAAGCTCTATTTTTCATAAACTGAACGAAACCGTAGTCCTTCACTCCAGCGGTCAGATTTGTTGTCCTGCATCCAAATACAGAGCATATTTTCGATATCTTGATTAGCTCTTTCGACACTACCTTGGCTTTGTGAATAGCGAGGCTTTCCATGGATGATCTTCAGTCTGGTCAAAACTCCTTCAAGCTGGTCACCACATTATTGGCAAATTACCTACCATTGTCAGACTGTAATATAGATCGCGCTCCAAGCGACGAGAATATGTCAACTAGGTTGTAGGCTACTTTTTCAGCTCTCTTTGACGTTAGAGACTTGATAATCACAAATTTTGTGAGATGATCTTGGTACACTATAATAAATTTGTATTCTCTATCTGGCTGAGACTGAAAGTCAATAAGATCTACCTGATAACGGGAATTAAATTTGGAAAAAATCAGAGGTTTCACAAAAATGGCCTTTTTAATACCTTTCTATTTTTTCTGGCAAGGTTCACAAAGGTGGATGTACGGTTTAATATCATGACGTTTAAATTTTTGGATTTGGTTGAAAATTCATTCAACATTCTATCACGTCCTCCGTGTCCATTAGCCAAATAAGCTTCATGAAGTACGATAAATAACTCAGACGTAATACTGTATAGTACTGACGCCTTCTTTAACAGGATAAATGAGTTTACTTTTGTTTTCCACAATCATCACATCATAACGATTTAGCAACCAAGAGTCCCTCGGTTCCTTCTTATTTGTCATTTTGGCTTTTTGTACATCATTTATTAAGTTCTGGTAAGTAGTTCCGGTTGACCAAAGTAAGTAGTTCGGGTAATTCTATAGAATGCCTAGGGTATGTGTGAACTATGAATCATTTCATACAATGCTGGCTAATTTTAGGCATTATATATAATGCCTAGGCATTCTTAAGAATGCCGGATTTCATACTTTGCCGGTAACATAACATATGTATATATATATATATATATATATATATATATATATATATATATATATATATATATATATATATATATATATATATATATATATATATATATATATATGTATATATATATATATGTATATATATATATATATATATATATATATATATATATATATATATATATATATATATATATATATATATATATGTATATACCGGGTGGTTATAAAGAAACTTTGCCGATATATGGCCGTTCCGTTCAACCTATCGAGATGAGATTTCAGATATAGTTATTCAGAGGTATGTGTTCGAAATTCTGAGAACGGAAACACAGTGACGCTCACTGTTACGGTTATGGGTATAGAAACTCGAAATTTTCAAATGGCAACGCCCACTTTTTCCCGTCTCAAAATGCTCAGCTCATGCGAAAACTCTAAAAAGCGTTAAAATGGTACGTATATCACAAAAAATTGAAGCGTTATGCACGCACAAAAAAAAAACAGCTCTGCGAACCGCCAACATAGACACGATCATGTCACACGAAGGAAATTTGCATATGACAGAGGCTAGAAACCAATCACAGAACGCCGTTCGCCAGATATTCAGCGTAAGAAACCGATAAAAAAGCTCTCTGATCGTGTTTTTGGTAGATATTCGAAAAGCTGTTTTTTTGTGCGTTTTTTGTGCGTCCGTTTTTTATGGTACACGTACCGTTCAAACGCTCTTTAAGGTTTTCGCATGCGCGGAGCATTTTGAGACGGGAAAAAGTGCAAGTTGCTATTTGATAATTTCGAGCTTCTGTACCTATAACCGTAACCGTGAGCGTCACTGTGTTGCCGTTCTCAGAATACCGAGCTCATACATCTGAATAACTATATCTGAAATCTTATCTCGATAGGTTGAACGGAACGGCCGTTAGAGGTCCATATATCGTATTTGTACGCGTATATATGTATATGTATATATATATATATTTATATATATATATATATATATATATATATATATATATATATATATATATATATATATATATATATATGTATATATATATATATATATATATATATATACACTGAAGTGCCCCTGAATTAGGGATAGCAAAGCCTATGCAAATTGTGTGGCACTGCGCATCATGTATGCGCAAGTGAGGGCGCTGTGGTAACTTCATATATAGCGCGTACTGTGGTTGTTCTGAATTAGTTGTTGGAATTGCCAGTATGGGTAAACTGCCTGATTTAGACGCCTTCGATCGCGGACAAATCGTAGGTGCGCGACGCATGGGCCATTCAATTTCAGAAATCGTCAGGCAGCTAGGATTTTCAAGGTTGACAGTGTCAAGAGTATACCAAGAATTCATGGATGGTGGAAAAAAAACTAGCGATTCGGGCAAACTGCAAAGGACAATTAACCTTGACAGTGCGTGGTGAGAGACGGCTCAGGCGTATTGTACGTAACCAGCGAAGCCAAACATTAGCTCAAATTACCACCCAGTTTAATGACGGTGCCAGTCGTACAGTCAGTAAACGGACTGTGCAACGCTCGCGTCACCGTATGGGTTTCGGGAGCCGTCGACCTACGAGAGTGCCATTGCTCTATACTCGCCATCGGGCTGCACGTCTTGGCTGGGCAAGAGAGCACAGAGACTGGAGTGTAGAGGACTGGAAACGAGTAGCATGGAGTAATGAGTCTCGATTCCGACTACTTAACGCCGATGGGAGGCTGATAATATGGCGTCAGGCTCATGAAGCCATGGATCCTGCATGCCTGGCTGGAACTGTACAAGGGCATAGTGGCTCAATCATGGTCTGGGGTGTTTTTTCGTGGCACAGTTTGGGATCTTTGGTGCGTGTACCAACCTCCCTCAATGCAATTCGGTACGTAGAGTTGCTGGGTGATCACCTCCATCCGTTTATACTGTTCTGTTATCCGCACGGTAATGGAGTTTTCCAGCAAGACAACTGTACCTCTCACAAGACCCGGTTGGCTACTGGCTGGTTGGATGAGCATTCCTCTGACTTCTCTGTCATGAATTGGCCACCTAGAAGCCCAGACTTAAATCCTATTGAGCATCTTTGGGATGTTTGGAACAAGGCATGAAAGACCATCACACAGCACCAAAGAACCTTACTGAATTATGGACAGCTTTAGCCAATATTTGGCAAGCCATTCCCGTGGAACGTTTCCAGAAACTTGTTAAATCTATGCCTCGTCGTGTGGCAGCCGTTATCAAGGCCAGAGGAGGCCCAACTCGTTACTAGGTAGGTATCCCTAATTCAGTGACACTTGTAAGGTATACACAAGATTCGATTCACAAGAATCGAACTTTTGAGTGAATTAAAGAAGCTGCTTCAGATATGCTAATTTTGGCATACGCGCTTAGTATAAATACCACGCAGCGTCATTAATGAAAAGGGGGGAGGTTGTTAAGGTTGAAAAAGGTGTTATCCTGCGCTAGTGCTTTACGGGCCAGAAGTTTACGTGGCAGTACTGCTGGTTTGACTTACTGTTCGTGAGTATAAAAATATATTGTTCTTAAAAAGCTGTATTTACATTCCGTACAAGTAGTACGCATGCTTATTGCTGTAAAAGCCAATTATATGTGCAGCGAATTCAATAAACATTATTTCATGTATAAACTGTGTTTGTATATAATTCAAATAGAGTGCTACTTCAAATTATATACACCCAAGTCTGGGTAGAAGTGAGCATAGATTCTCTATACTGGCGCCCGAAAAATATATATACCCTGGTAGTTAGCGTTAAATTTGTAACGAAGAACATAATTGAAATTAAAAACTGTGTACTGTGTACGTATATTGATAAAATTGTTGCAAGTACTTATATACTATTTAAAAAATGAGTGTTGTAGAACAAAATCCTGCTGGAAATTTTCCTCGGGTAATTATGGTTCAGCAAATTGCGCCATTCGAAGCCACCTTCAATGGCGGCCCCTCAAGCCAATTCCTAAAGAAAATTGAGCATTACTTTCAGCAACAATGCACCCCAGAGGGGGATAAACTTAAAATTGCTCTAGCCGCTTTAAGAGGTAGTGCATATCAGTGGTACACGTGTATGCAAAGCAGTAATCTGATTTTTGACTATTCGTCATTCAAGCAACAGTTTCTTAGCGTTTTTCCAAAGACCTTTAATCAAAGTGAAATTGAAGCGGAAATTTATTCGCTAAGGCAACGTGAAGGTCAGTCTGCATTAGATTTTGCTATGGAAAAGATTTCCAAGTGTGAGGAATATTTAGAAGAGTTGACGGAAGCGATAATCTTAAAAATAGTTATCCAACGTTTGAAGCCAAGTGTTCAAGATTTTTTAGATAATCAAACAATTACAAGCAAGGTTACCCTCCTTCAAGCTTTAGCTAAATATGACAATAGACATTTCTTCGCTACCCCTCACCGTCATTCAGGTACGAGAGATTTTATACACCCCAGCCAAAATTTTTCGCGAGTTTCAAACCGACATCGTGGACGGCATGATAGTAAAGCCCAACGTTATAGTAACATTAGTGCGCTTACATTAAAAAATGTGCAACTACCTTATGTGCACTTGCAAATTGATTCAATTCCCATAACAACTTTACTTGATACCGGCAGCGAAAGGTCGTACATGTCAGAAAAGTACTTCAAATCGCATTACGACATGAAGCGCTTAAACACACATAATAAATTACGAACACTTTCAGCTCAAGGTGAAGAATGTCAAATATTAGGCTCATTATTGACACACATTAGTATACAATCCCAAAAAAACAACCTTGTTTTTCATGTAATGCGAAATATGCAACTGGAGGTTATCCTAGGGATTGATTTTTGCTACTCGTGTAATGTAGCACTAAATTTCAAGCAGAATTCTATCTCGGTGCAGATGCACCAACAGTCCAAAGAAGCTGTGCTGCCCGTTCCGGTTGACTTGTCGAAAACGGACTTAAAAGAAAACGAAAAAGTTCGTTTACAGACTACTTTAAACAAATTTGCCGAGGTATTTTCAGACAAGCCAGGTATTACTCATGTTACAACTCACAAAATTGATACGGGAGACAGTCCCCCAATTCGTGCCCGCCCATATAGGTACGATACAAACAAGCAGAATGTTATAGACATTCATATTGATAAAATGCTTCGCCAAAATATTATTTCGCCGGTCGATAGTCCGTGGGCAAGTCCGGTTGTGTTATGTCGAAAAAAAGGCAACTTGCCTATTACTGATCCCGAAGCCTGGAGATTTGCAGTTGATTACAGGGGGCTGAATAAAGTAACAAAATTCTCTACATATCCTATGCCAATAATTGAGGATATTCTTCATAGTTTAAAGTCATTTAAATACATGACCACTTTAGATTTAACATCCGGGTTTTTCCAAGTACCTATGGCTGCTGAAGACGTTAAAAAAACGACGTTTATAACAAAAAAAGGCACTTTTGCGTTTCGTCGCATGCCCTTTGGACTCAATGGGGCACCTGGCACATTCCAAAAACTTATGGATATAGTACTAAGGCCTGTTTTAGGAAAGAACGTTGCCGTATACCTCGACGACATAATTATTACGGGGGAAACTTTAACCGAGCACTTAGCTCTTTTACAGGAAGTGCTCTCTCTGATAAAACAGGCTGGCTTAACAATAAATACAAAAAAGTGTCAGTTCGTCCGCAAAGAACTACCGTATTTAGGATTCAAGATTACGCGTCAGGGCGTTCAAACGGATTCATCTAAAATCGATGCTGTAAAAGCGTTTAAAATCCCACAAGCGGGAAAACAACTTTCGTCGTTTCTTGGTCTTTGCTCATATTACCGCACATTTATACCTGCATTCTCGGAAGTCGCCGAACCGCTTTACAAATTGCGAAAGAAACGCACTAAATTTACGTGGAGTTCCGAAGCCCAGAACGCCTTCCAAACATTAAAGCAGAAATTGATCCAAGCTCCGGTACTACGCCATCCAGATCACAAGCTACAATTCGTAGTGCAAACGGATGCTTCTAATGTCGGAATCGGCGCTGTACTAATGCAGGAAAACCAACCTATCGCTTTCACATCGCGAACTTTAAATTCCGCAGAACGAAACTATACAACCACTGAAAGGGAATGTTTGGCTATTGTCGTAGCACTCAAAAAATTTCGATGTTATTTCTCAGAACAGCCGGTTCGGGTTATAACTGACCATGCTGCTTTAACCCGATTATACTCGGGCAAAAATTTTACGCCTCGTGTCATTCGCTGGGCATTAAAGATCCAGGAATACAACTTAATCATTGAGCATCGTCCGGGGAAAGGAAATCTGGTAGCGGATGCTTTAAGCAGAGACCCAGAGGGGGAGTCGATAACTCAATGTGAAATGCTCACTTCTATTGTGCTAGATAATAAAACGCAGTTAAAAGAAGAACTTCGTAAAGACTTGGAATTCGGAGATATAGTTAAATACCTAGAAAACCCCGAACAATTTTCCGGAGTTAATTTGCATGCTATACAGGGTAGAGCACAGAACTATGAACTAGTCGATGATCTCCTTTTTTACAAATCATCCACAAATCGGAATGGTGAAATTCGTCCCGTCATTCCATGTTCAATGAGAACACACATTCTACATACTCTTCACGATTTACCTACAGCCGGCCATATGGGTATTCGAAAAACTTTTTCTCGACTTAATGAGGTGGTTTACTGGCCCCAAATGAGGAAGTGGGTCACCCAGTACGTTCAAAGCTGCGACACTTGTCAGCGTACTAACTACACAAATTACCACCCCGCGGGTTTTTTACAAAGTATCGTGGCCACGTTCCCTAATGAAATCGTAGGGATAGATTTATTAGGCCCATATCCCCGTAGTGCAAGTGGAAAATACAGGTTCTTACTCGTAATAGTCGACCATTTTTCAAAATGGACCGAAATTATACCCCTGCGTAGAGCCTCATCCAAAGCAGTTGCTGATGCATTTACACATAATTATGTTTTGCGATATGGTGCCCCTGTAAAAATTATTAGCGATAACGGTGTTCAGTTTGTCAGCGAAGTTTTCACGGACCTGTGCCGCAGGCTTCAAATAAAACATGCAAAAATGGTCACTTATAGACCACAGTCGAATATTGCGGAGCGGGTAAATCGCAATGTAGTTAAAATGATTCGCGCATTTATACAAAACAATCATAAAACATGGGATCAACATATACAGCAGTTTGCGTTTGCATTACGTTCGGCCGTCCACGACTCGACAGCCAAAACACCTGCCGAAGTTTTTCTAGGCAGAAAGATTATCACCCCTTTAGCCAGTCTATTCTTCGTACCGGGGCAAGCGCCTCAATTTCAACTAGCTGATATTCAGGAGATGCTTCGCGAGGTCAAGCAAGTTAATGACCAGATGCGGAAGCAACAGAAGATATACTACGATAAAAATCGTAGGGAGGAGAAATTTGAAGTTGGGCAATGGGTTTTAAAAGCCACCCACTCACTATCTAACGCCAGTAAAGGCATAGTCGGGAAATTTTGCCCGAAATTTCAAGGTCCGTACCAAATAAAAAAGGTAGCAGGCCCAGTGGTTACCTTACAAGAAGGCCAACAGCAAGTTCCCGCAAATATAGACCAGATTAAGAGGTATATAAACCGTGCAGACTATACCCTGTTTTCAAATCAAGTGCAACAAGGTTCACAAGGTTCACAAGATGCTGGACCCTCGGGGGTCACCAACGAAGACCGTCCTCCCCCTACTCACGATTCCGGTGATAACCTGCATGAGGGAAGCAGCTCCACTCCTGCACAGGAACCCCGGTCAGGAGTTAAAAGAAAGACTCCCATGACTTCTCCATCGTCGGCGCCTGACTCTCAGCCGTTCGAACATCCACGCAAGCGGGGGAAGCAGACGCAAAGGAAACGAAAGATCTCTGCCGCCCAACAAGATCCTCCTCCCAAGAGACCTCCTGTCCATCGTCAAGCCGGACCAGCTCCTCAGGACCAACGACCTGCTGCACGAAGGATGCCCACACGGTCAACGAACCCCTTTACTAGGACTGCGACCATCAAGAGAGGTTCAGCGGATTGGACAAACTGGTGCAGTGAAGTTGCTGCATTCATGAGGAACAAGTCTTGTATCAATTCTCTTATTCTAACTCCCACCCTTTAATAAAATCGAACCAAATTGGTTTGAAGTTCCCCATTGTATATACTATGTAAACATTTTGAGGGGAAGGAGTGAGCCACTGAAAAAAAAAACCGGCATACTATTGTTTTATAAATTTTTGAAGGGGACATGTAGTGAAAAAAATACATACTAACTACAGATAACAAACAACTAATGTACTAACTTCACAAAAATAACACATGTACATTATGATTGGGGAAGAGCAGATACAGTCAAGAAATGTCATGCTGTGCAATTGTGTTGTCACTTTTAATTAAAATAGATATTTTAGGGCGCAGTTGGCCAGCCCAGTATCCGCAACTCTGCAAATCCACTGTGTAATGGTGTCACCTGGACCCTTCGGGGTTAGTTTTGTAAAATGGTAGTGGCGTTTTTCCCCCACACAACGTGTGGAAGGTTTTTTGGCTTTGCCACCCATTATGTAAAAAGTCAGACCAGCACGCGTTTTCAATTAGTTAACTGAAGCCGTTCAGACCTCAGTTACCTAATTTTTTTTTCGAGGGAGGCCAGTGTAAGGTATACACAAGATTCGATTCACAAGAATCGAACTTTTGAGTGAATTAAAGAAGCTGCTTCAGATATGCTAATTTTGGCATACGCGCTTAGTATAAATACCACGCAGCGTCATTAATGAAAAGGGGGGAGGTTGTTAAGGTTGAAAAAGGTGTTATCCTGCGCTAGTGCTTTACGGGCCAGAAGTTTACGTGGCAGTACTGCTGGTTTGACTTACTGTTCGTGAGTATAAAAATATATTGTTCTTAAAAAGCTGTATTTACATTCCGTACAAGTAGTACGCATGCTTATTGCTGTAAAAGCCAATTATATGTGCAGCGAATTCAATAAACATTATTTCATGTATAAACTGTGTTTGTATATAATTCAAATAGAGTGCTACTTCAAATTATATACACCCAAGTCTAGGTAGAAGTGAGCATAGATTCTCTATACACTTCAGTGTATATATATATATATATATATATATACGACGGTCATTTTTAAAGTAAGAACCGTTTTGTAATGGAGTAAGAGAAACTTTACTTATGAACGTAAATTGTATCACAAACTAAAATATGAACATTTTTTTTACTTTTCAACATAGTCACCATTAACATTTAAACATTTTTCAAGTCGTGTCACCGGCCTTGGTTAAAATTGTCAAAATCGATGGCGCGGACTGCTCTCTAGCGGCGTCATTCTGCTTCACGACAAAGCTCGGCCTCACGTTGCGGCAAGAACAAAGACGCATCTGGACAATTATCATTGAGAATTACTGGATTATCCACCATACAGACTTGACTTAGCACCATCAAACTTTCATCGGTTTCCAAAACTTAAGAAATTTCTTGGTGGAAAGCGCTTGGAAAATGATGACATGTTGAGAGAAACTGTTACTAACTGGCTTAACGGTCCGGCGGTAGAGTTCTTTGATGATGGGATGCAAAGGCCGGTGACACGACTTGAAAAATGTTTAAATGTTAATGGTTACTATGTTGAAAAGTAAAAAAATGTTCATATTTTAGTTTGTGATACAATTTACGTTCATAACTAAAGTTTCTTTTACTCCATTACCAAACGGTTCTTACTTAAAAATTGACCCTCGTATATGTATATATATATATATATATATATATATATATATATATATATATATATATATATATATATATATAAATTTTTTTGATTGTTTTACTTTGATTGTAAATATCAATGAGAAATATTATCTTAAGAGGCATTTGTTTTTAATATTTCACTATTATATTTATTTGTAATTTGTGGAGATCCCCTTACCCTGCTCTTATTTATATATTTTCGCTGAATAATGAAACACTGTAATTTTAATATGAGAAAAAGCGCACTGAATATTTCTTTTTTTTAATAATACGTTTTGATATTTCTAAAATATTGCGACGACATGTAACTAGAAATAGAGTAAAAAATAATTTTTTATTTTGTATGCCTTTTTATGGTGTAATTTAAAAAGGAAATCTTTAAAATATATTTTTGATATCTAGGTTTGTTTCAAAGGTTGCAGTAATAAAAATTATTGTAAGATGATATTTTGATTTATCATCTTTATTAGTATCTATTTGAAAGAATCAAGTATAGATTCTGCAAGGAAATAAAAAATAAATTTAAATGTCAGATGAATGAATTTATGCTTTCAAATGTATTTTTCATTCATTTTGACTCCTGTTTTCTTTTAAACTAATCAGTATATCCAAAAATTTATTAATATAAAGAATATTGGTTCTAAAGGAAAGTCTTGTGGGCATTATAATGAAAATAAAACAGAACAATATTAAAGAGAGAAGAAGAAAACTTCAAACTTCCCAGATATTTTTGTTATGAAATTTAAAGTTTTTTTCTATCCAAGGTGTGGGTTAATTTGTTCTCGGAAAATCGTTTTGTTTAAAATTTCCAGAGGAAAGTAAACATATAATTGTTCTTCTTCCAAGGCTTATCAACTCGGCTTAAACTGAGCTGTAGAGACTGGAATGAGACATACATCTTTCTCATCCAGTGCTTTTATTCCAACCAATAAAACTGAATGCCATACTTTTTTGGTCAAATGAACATTTTCCCTTCGTACTTCAAACTTTGGTACTTCAAGCTTCGTACTTTGGTCAAATGAACATTTTCCCTTCCCTTATCACTGCGTAAAGTGGTAATCTTGAGGCCATGTAGGTTTTCAACGTTATTTTTAAATTCGATAAATTTTTCAAGGGCTTGGTCTTTTGACTTCATTGGTTTAACCACAATATACCTTGAATAGTCGTCAACAAAGGTAATAACATATTTGGAACCTCCTTTTGATGTGGGTGTTATAGGTCAAGAGGTTCAAGGTTACTAGAACTAATCCACATCACTGTGGATTAGTTCTAGTAACCTTGTGGAATATTTAGTTTCCCTAATTGGAAATAGTTTTCTTTTCATCTTACCCAGAATGCATGTTGAGCAAATTTCACTTCCTTTTGCGGTTTCTTTACAATCGTAATTCGAATCTCTATTTACAAGCTTCTTCACTGCATTTTTATGAAAGTGTCCTAAACGTCTATGCATGAGTTCTTCATATTTGGAGATGTGTGCTTTATGCAGCTGCCGTTCTTCAACTTATACAATCTTCCACATTTATGGGCAGTAAGGATGATTTTATTCATTTGGTTGGGATTTCTAATAGTAGCCCTACCATTCTGAAAAGAAATGGTCATACCCATGTCATCAATTCTTCCAACTGAGAGGAGGTTACTGTCAAGATTAGGCACATACAACACATTTGCTAAGGAATTGGTTTCTGTCCCACACTCTCCTGTGGGCCTCAAAATAATATTGCCAGTTCCTATCGCTTAAATTATTTCAGAGTTTGCTATTTCAACAAGTGATTTTTTTTATACCAAATTTAAAAATTTTTCTCTTTGTGAGCACATGTGCTCAGTGGCACCGCCATTAAGTTTTGGATGTATCATATCCTTGTATTTTTCTTCTGTCTTTCGTTTTTAGTGCTCTTTCACCGACAGCTTCTCGTTCATTTTCTTCACTGTGACGGAGCAATTTCTTCTCTTCTACTATTAGGCGTAACTTAACGATTTTTGTGGACAAAGTATCTTCATCTCGTTCTAGGTTTAATATCAAGCCTTCATACTTTTTAGGTAAACCCATCAACATGACAAGTGCTATTTCTCTGTCCGTGAAGCCGTATCCGCAAGATGACACCTTACGATGCAATTCCATAATTCTTCTTAAATAGGAACTCATACTTTCACCAGAATTAATTTTTACATTAAAGAATTCTGTAAGTAGTTGAAGCGTATGTAGCACTCCAAACTTCGTATGGATAAACCTTTAGAGTTGTCCATGCATCTTTCGCCCTTGTACAATCGGCGATATCGTCCAAAAAGTTGTCTTCTACAACGACGAACAGGAATGTGAGAGTCTTTCCGTTAATTTTACTCTATTCTGCTTTCAATTCTGATCTGTAACCAGGATCAATTGCTTCCCAACAGTTCTTTTGCACTAGAGCAGCACGAGTACGGATACTCCATGCCGTATAATTATTTCCATCTAGCTTAGGGATCTTCAATTCATCCATGCTCTTTGTTAGGCCTAGCTGCGCACGGCGAGTTTCGATTTCGGCTTCGTCAGTTTTCGTAGTTATCTGTTATTCCTAACTCACGTATAAAAAACTTCTTCAGAGCACTCGTGCTGATAACGTGTTAGAAATATATCTTTAACAGATAATACAAAAAATGAGGAAAAACTCAAGCGAAAGCAAAAGAACGTCAAACAGTTTACATATTTATTAGAGAGAGAAAAAAAAGGTTGCCACTCAGCGATTACAAAACTCAGGTATCGTTAAGTTGAGGTGAAATTGTAGCACTGTTTGGCATAAATACAATCACATAGGAAATTAATTTTCAACAGTTTATCATATCACTAAATTTCCGTGGAGTAACATTTCACAACCCATCTCTTAAGAACACTCATTGGTATTTTTATATCTTTTGTAAGGTCCAGAGGTAGCACATCGGTAGAGCTTCTGTACTGAGGGTTCTTAGATCGAATCCCGAGAAGCGCCGTTAAATACCTTCGTGTCTAAGCCGGATATGGGCACGTTAAACCCGTAGATCGGAACGTCCTTCTATGAGGTATTCTGTTCCCCCAGATGTCGCCACTGGGGGGGGGGGGGGCACTCGGTCAAAATCGTGGTCTCGTCGAGCCGAGCCGGACTCCGACCCTTGTGGTGCTATTATAAGCCGGAGCCGCATTTCTCATACTGAAGCTTATATGGATATGGTTTGGCACTTCCGCCCAGTGGGAGTTAGGAACAACACCATTTCGTTCATAAAGAATCATGGACAAGGCTGGGATAGTGCTCATATTGTACGGTATGTGTTATAAAGCCATGCGATTTATAACTTACTCGATTGTAATTTAAGGACATTTAAAAGTATCGAATTTCAATATCTCTACTGGGGACTATGCATGCCAAGTAGTACAGCCTTTCGCATCCTTTGTGCATGCGCTTGGCGTAATATATGTATCTTGGCGACATGTTGAATGAGCGGGTTTTTTTCTGGACTCGCTGAGAATACACTCTCTGTTCGACGGCGTAAGAGCAAGGTCGCTTGTTAAGAGATATGGTGCTGGGAGCCATGTGGAGTGTGGAAGAGTTTTAGGCCTAATGTGGTAAATCGTAGTTTTTTTTTTGGTAATATTTGCAACAAGTATATTCTGAGAATAAAATAGTCTTTTATAATGTACTCCTATGCAATTGGTTGTCTGTTAATAGAGTGAGCCTGACTTCATTTAATATTAATTATAGGTATTAAACTTATTCACGGTGCTTGAGAGCCACGTGGGGCTTGCATAGGACATACGCATAAGAATTCTTTTCTTTTTCTAGCTGAAAGGTTGGTCTAAATTATATTGTCATCGCTGCGCCTTGAGATGTAATCTGGCTATTGATAATTCAACAAGTAAATTGTAGCTTTTTTAAGCGCAACGCTCTATACTTCTTTAATCTCTGCGATCACTGGCAATACAATATGTTCGATTTATATTCTAAGAGATGTCGTCCAGCCTTACTATCTTAACGCATCAATTTCACAATACCCAATTCTGTCATTTAATAATAAATAACTGGATGCAGATAATTCATGCTAGAATTTACTCTGAAATGTTGGTTCCCATGTCATGTTTTTGAGTTATCTCAGCTTTCACTGCAACAGTGAAAACCATCGTAAGAAGATGAAAATACTAGATTTTTTTTTATTATTGTAACTGCTGATTAACGCAATGCGGTAGGAGGAGTTAGATGGCTTTCAAAAAGTGGGTGAGGAAATTCTGATGGGAGATTGGTTAAGCCGAATACTGCCCACAAGCAGAAACCAATAAGCACTGAATGACGTGATGCTTAGAAACCCCCCCCCCCTCCATTAAAACAAAGTTTTTTTCGTGATAAAATTACTGATTCTTAAGAAACTGTAGCGATTACATTAAACTTAGAACGCAAAAATGAACACAAAATCTTCAACCAAAAGGATGAATACTAGGGTACTGCGAAACAGCCTTCCTCGAGCAAGGCAATCTGATAAAGAAATAAATGTCTGGCTGTACTCGCATGTGAACATTGTAAATCAATCGTGAATGATGATTGGACAACGCAGAAAGAAAAGATGAAAGGTTATTGGTTAATTATAAGAGGAGCTTTCAAAAGGCTGGGTGAGGAAATTCTTACCAGAGAATGGTTAAGACGAATACTTCCCACAATCAGAAAGCAATAAGCGCTGAATGAACATAATTCAATATAACACCACTTAATCCAACAGTTCTAACAAAGTTAGGAGAACTCAAATTTAAACAGTTTAGTCACCACTAAAGACCTGTTTCATTTAGAATGATTTTTCAAATAAAAAAAAAAAGTAAAGAGATGCAAAAATAAATGATACGACACCCATTTCTACTCGCAGAATAGCGATTCAAATGTATACCCATAGGAATAAAAATCGGATTTGAAATGTTCATATACAACTCGCAAACTCCAAATTCCCTACGCTCGTCTTATTAAGTGCAATACTCACCTTTGCTCTTTCGTTTAAAAATGTCGAAAACAGGATAAAGATACATATGAATGTGCGTGATCAATCTTTGGAACTTTTTGAAAGTATCTATGGAAGTGTCAGAAGATTTTTGAAGCTCCACAATAGAATTGCATACATAGAGAATAGAAATTTTATTCTCTTGTATTTTGAGGGAGCAGATGGTTTTGATATTTAAAAGAAACACATTTTTGTATTTTTCTCATGATTTTAAAGTACGGAGCTCTAAATGCATTATCTAAATGTCAAAAATTTCAGAATTTTATTTTCCGGAACGGATAGGCAAGTATCAGTATGAAAGAAAATAGGAACAATTATTAAGGAAATCTCCTCATGCCTAAAATAGAAATTTTTATCGAGTTCATAATATTTCGATTTCTGTGTATAATTACTTAATACCTAACCTGTATAGGAAAATTACTGTGATAATATACCGTGCTTAAGTTTATACTCATAATTAAATAAATATATAGGTGTAAGTGTAGATGTGAACATGTATGTAAACACGTACACGCACACGCACACGCACACGCAGACACACACACACACACACACACATACACACACACACATATATATGTATATATATATATTATATATATATTATATATATTACTCCATAAAGTAACGGTCGACTGTGGTCTCATGGCGATACATTTAAGTTGAATTAACCCCAGTCATCCCAGTCATAATGCAGTCATCTCAATTTACCCACAAAATTCTAAAAATAGCTCTCTATTTCAGAGCCCGCAATGTGGCTTGTAATTCTTCCCGCTGAACTCCGTTTTCACTCCCGCGTTGCGCTATCAATGTGAATAATCTGGCATTTAACGTTTAAATTCAGAATTACTGTAGAAAAGCTCCTTTTTTACCCCTTTAATTTCTAATCTCTAAAAAATCTCTGACATATATATATTAATTTTAATTATCACTTATATTTCACAATTACGAGTTAATAAATATTGATTAATCAGTTTATAACATCCCAAATCTTTTGAAATGATAAAAATTAAAGAAGAGATTTGTGATATATAATCTGAATATATCATATTTAAAGACATTTCTTAATGTAATATTATCACAAAAAGACACGAACTGTAAAATTAATTTCTTTCACTGAGTAACAATGAAATGAAATGAAATTACGAGTTCCACATATTATAGGAAAGATTCTGAAACTATATTGAAATATACAAATAAAGAAAGCCATTAAAGTTGAACATCTAATCGACGACTATGTAAAAGTTTCGATTTAATTTTTTAAGTTTCTATTTCTTTTTGCTTTTATTTTGTATAACTTTGAAAGAGAATCAAGTCTGTGAAAGTCTCTAAAGGATACTGGGATGTAATATTTTCTTTTTTTTTAATATTTAAGTTAACAAATATATACAACTTAAGTTGTTTCTTAGACCACTGTAATCTTCATGTTATAAAAATGGTAAAGGCATATTTTAAAGAAAGTTTTTAAAATATGATAAATAGTTTCATAGCAATGCTAGATCAATTTTTTTAGTATTTTTCAAAAGTGCATAAATTTACATAGAAATTTTTATTTGTCTTTTAAAGCACTAAATGACCCCAAAATCCTTTAATGAGAAACTAATTTCAAAATTGTCTTACTGTTACTCTTGATAAGAGGTAGCTTGAAATAATTTTCGTATATTATAAGACCTGCATTCCTTAATATGATAGATTTTCAAACATAAAAAAAATTAAAATTATAGCATGCGGAAGTTGTGTTTCAAAACCAGATTTTTCTTTTATATATTTAATTTAAACGGCATAGTAAAAGAAAGTGTAAAGAAAATTTAATCTCCGTTTGTCTCCAAATGCCTATAAAACTGAAGTACTTTAGATTTAGTTTCGGAGAGAATAACTAAAACGTGCCTAACGAAAGTTTTAAAAGGGAAATATTTTAACCTTTGATAATAAAATTAAAAGCAGTGAAATATATTTAGTTCAACATTTTTTTCGTAAATTGAAGTAATGCAGACTCATACCAAAAAAAAATAATTTCATTTTAGGAACGTTTTATATATTAAACTTCACACACATATTTACGTATATTTATTTGTGGCATGCTTTATAGAGAGAGAGAAATTTAAATGTAAAAGATTACTTATTTATTCATGGAAAGAATACCTCTTTAAAACCCATAAAATTCAATTGAGTTTAAAAAACTAATCCTTTCCCTTTAAATTAGTTTTAACAAGAGTTACATTTAAGATTTTATGGGAGACGTGCTAGATTGTGGATGATTAGGTGGTAAAGAATGAGTTTCATTCGCAATTAAGCATTTAGATTAACGTTTTGAAAAATAAATACTTCGCCATCCATTTCAGATTGTTTTTATCTAATATAGCTAGATAGTTGAAAAATGCTATATATTACTTGGATATAGTTCATAAATAAGACTTAGAAAACTTTCACATAAATTTGAATTAACTTCATGAAGATGGTAAAAATGCTCCTCATTGTAAATTATGACAAGATATAGATTTAGAAATCATTATTCCTTTAGGGGATTGTTAATTTTGTTACGAGAGAAAAATGGATATGATTTAAGTTTATTACTTAACTATATTTCATGTTTACCATTTTATGAACATTTATAATCCATACATCAATTCTTCGCTTTGGTGGCTGACTTCAATCGAAAATTCAATTTTCTAAAAATAAGTGTAGGAATGTAGTCAACAGTTTATCTATTATTAAATCCCGTATGTATCCCAAGAATAGGGACCCAAAAATGAATATCTATCTATCTATCTATCTATCTATCTATCTATATATATATATATATATATATATATATATATATATAGTCAATAAATTCGGGGACTTTATTTACTACAATAACGAATATACTTACAAAGTCTTCTGAACACCTTCAAAATAATGTCCTTCCACAACTATACACTTCTGACACCGTTGATACAGCTTCTGGAAACAGTCCTGGAAACCGTTGCGTGAGAGCTGTCGTAATGCGGTTGTCGCTGTTGCCATCACGTCTTCGGCATTTGCATACTGCTTGCCCGTTGATGCGATCTTTCAGTTTCGAGAAGAGGTAGAAATCGCAAGGAGCGAGGTCCGGGGAATACGGGGGACTGAACTGTGGTGCCGTGTTTAGAAAGGGCTTGTTGCACCATCAGGGATCGGTGCGCCGGGACATTGTCATGCAACAACATCCACATGTTGGATTTCCAAACGTGTGGACGTTTACCACGGATTACCTCCCGGAGACGACAAAGAACCTGTACATATCATTTGAGTTCGATGTTACTTTGTGTTTGGCGCAGCCTGTCCTTTCTGGGCCTTGCGCCAATAAACTTCAACCAACCAAACAACCACTGCTCCTACCCGTTGGATTTTCGCCTCCGTTTGTGGGGTCACTGGCCACCCACTTCGCGGATCATCTGCAACAGCGTCTCTCACATTTTTAAACAAGCTGTTCCATTTGAAAACTTTCGATCTGCACATAGCTTCGTCTCGATACGCTTTTTGCAGTAACCGTAACGTTTCTGAAGTGGTTTTTCCTAATTTGTAGCAGAATTTAATGTTGGAACGTTGCTCCAAAAAGGACATTTTTCTACATCGACATCATAGGCTGACTGTCTGCAGTCAAATGGTGAGCTGCACGCCTTAGCAGTTGTGCAAAGCGTCATGTAGACATCTCACGCGTACGCAGATAATCAGACTTGCAAACCACATCGTTATTTCGGTTCCCCCACACACCGGGCATGAGGGGGGAGGGTAGTCCCCGAACTTATTGACTATCTGGTGTATATATATACATATATATATATATATATATATATATATATATATATATATATATATATATATATGTATATATAATGACCGTTCTTACAAAGTGGGTATGAAATTTCCCGTTCTAAAGAGGGAATCGAAAAAATAGGTAACCTAAAGGTTAATATTTCATATAAAACGAAAGCATCAGTTTTCATTCAATTTAACTGGAATTTAATACAGTGTAATTATTTTCAAAAGTCTGTTGAATGAGTGCTAGTTATCGCTTAGTGTTTGTGTTTTAAAATAACAACCGGTTTCATCACTGTAAGTTGCTAACAGGAATATTCGCATAATTTGAATGCCGAAGATCTGATTAGATTTTTATAAAGTTCCTCCTTGTTAAAGTAGGAAATGTTTATTTAAGATAAATTCTGATTTTTTATTTCTTCAATATAAATTATTTAGCATGAGATGAAAGATTTTATTTCAATGACATTTAATATCACTGATAGATTGAAATCTAAATGACTTTTCTTAACAGGTTAAGGCTGCCGTGAACTAACCCTATTGGATTAGCTTACCTCCATCTTAACCTATGGAGAAAAATTGTCTACTATTTACAGCTACATAAATGCTGATAATCCCAAAAAATGGTATTTTCCCATAGCCTGCACCATGCAACCGGATTAATTTTATAAATGTTTTCCACCAAAGAAATTAAGGAGCGTTTAAAACACATTATACCAGATTTTTTAGCGAATAATATAAATTAAAAATATTATTTGTATTTTTTTTTACAAACGATAAATGCCCCAAGGTGTAAAATTTCTTCCTCTATTACGGAGTACAATTTTTAAAAAAATTGTTAAATCCAAGTCGGCAATCCTTGGACACATTTTCTCCATAGGTTAACATTGAGGTGAGCGAATCCAAAGGGTTAGTACGCAGCAGCCTTAAGCGTAGTTATGCAGAGAAGTAAATTATTAAAAACAGTTAAGATATATATTCCTTATTTCCATGTCTTAATAAGCGGTACAAATATCATAACTCAAATCACGTTGCAGCTACGCAATTTGGTGACGAAAAGTCCTTCAATTTATTCGCAGCAGAGAAAGCTTTTCTTTTCAAATCATAGTGTATTAGGGATTTTACGAACTTTTGTATTTGAGTATTTCATTCTGTTATCCAATTTTTGTTTATATTTTCATTTGCATGTAATAAATCTCTTCGCATTTCTATGGATATTAGATATTCTTCAAAAGTCTTAAAGCTTCTCAAATGCATTGCTGACATCAATTTTCATATTTCATTCCTATAATTCTAGAAATCTCCTGCACAGCTATAAATCTTGAAGTTTATTCTTCGGATTTAAGCAATTTTATGGAAAGAACTCGTTTTCATGTCCGTTTTTATGACTTAAGTTTTGTCCATACTTTCAAGTTGCAAGGGAAGAACATTTTGCTTAGAAGTTATTTCGAAGGCTTGAAAGTGCATTTCTCCATACGTAGACTGTTTCTCAACGTATGGAAAAAGAGAGCTACGCATATATATCCTCACATTTTAAATGCGTTGAACTCAATAATGTAAATCAGCTTGTTTGTGCTGGAAAACTATTGACAGTAACATATGTATGATATATTTTTAAATGTAATGCATTCGCCATTAATGTTTATACTTTTGAGGCCCATATTCATTTCACCAAATCATTTTTTCCTTCGATGAGGGTTATTAAAATGCACTATAGCTCTTAAAAACATCACTCAAAATTACTTCTGGGAAATTAATTGTTTTCATCGAATTTCCGATCCTGGTGAGTGACTGCATAGCTTTCTGTTATGGTTGAGTCCTTGTATTAACTCAATTTATACCTTTAGTGCAAAAAAAAAGTTCTTTGAACTCAATAATGCAAATCAGCATGATTGCAAAGGAAAAATATTAAAAAAAACAGATATATGATATGCTTTTTAATCTAAAACAGAAGGGATAAATTTATATAGCGTCCAACAAACACGTTTTTTCCTTCTAGAAGGGCTTATTAAAAGGAGAAATACATCTAAATTCTTCATTTATTATTATTATGTGTACTTAAAAAATTTCAACGAATTTCAGTTCCCAAAAAGTTGTTACACTTTCTCATATGATTGGGACGATGCATTTAGGCTAATTTACGACTATTACAAAAGAGATGGAACTATAGTATAGACCAGAGGTGGGGAACGCTCAACCTCGAGGCCGCCTGCGGCCTGCGTGATCTTCTTGTGCGGCCTTCATAAATTGCCTTCATGTATTAATTAATATTTAATTATATAGGTTACAACAATTTACAAATCAATGGAATTAAATAAAGAAAGGAATGAATGTATGTACAGTGTCGGCCAAAATAAAGTTGACATTTTGAAATTGTTGTCTAAGTTCGCTACAATTGTGTATTTATCCAAATGAGATTCGTTTACCTTGATTGTATAATACTTTAACTACACTTTATATGTAATTTAATGCTCAGAGTTTCTTAGCAATACTACCAGACATGTTATATGATCTCTACACAAAACTATTTTCTTACTATTATTGTTGTGACTGACTCCATGTACGTTAAAACGTATTATTTTTTCTGCAAAAAAAATAATAATTAATGATTAATGTTATAACAAGTTTTTATCCTTATGTGAATACAAAAATATTTTATATTGTAATTTTTTATGTCAAATAATAAATAAATAAGGACTTAATTTTTTTGTTATTTTTCTATATAATGCACCAAATTGTTAAAATTATACCTAACTATAATAATTTCATAAAAGTAGCATTTATAGGTACATCAACTTATGCGGCCTCCTTTATTACTACCTAATTTACATGTGGCCTCTATTAGTAAAAAGGTTCCTCACCTCTGGTATAGACATTAGTTTGCAATTTAGTCAGAAAATAAATTTATCACCTTTATCGCTTTTAACAAACATTTTGTACATCCTTGTGAATTTAGAAATAGACCAATAGTTTTCCGATCCTGGATTATAGCATTTTAAAAGAATAAAAGAAAACAATATACAAGTGGCAACATTTATCTACAGTTGGATTATATTTAGTCCCCTAGATTTATCCCATTTCTATATGACTTCACAGTCAATAGTTCGAAAATAGAATGCAGGTAAAATGAAAAGAAAAACTGTAAAAACTTCATGCAGCCGGTCAGATTATTATAGATAAGATTACGGATTGGTTTAACTTGAAACCACTTCTTTTGAAGTTCAGAGTGTGAGTGCTATTTTTGGATCAAGAGATTTAAAAGAAAAATATGATACGTGCCGTTTTCAACAAGTATTTAGTTCAAGTTCTAGGTTCGCGAATGCCACAGAAAGTCTTAATTTTGTTGACTGTCACTCCATCATATGATACAGTAGCATTCCGATAAACTAAAGTTATCACTAGAAGTTTTTGAAGAAATATCTATTGTTACGAATTTTACGAGTTTATGGTAATCTAGCCAAATATGAGTTATCGCCAAATTGGCGATGGATTTGGTGACTTATTTTGGTCACCAAATTTGGCGATATGGTGCCAAATGGTCACCAACTTACCGTCTAGACCTTTCTGGAAGCTTTTAGATATATCTAGCAGGCTGACCGATAGGGGGCACTTTGGAAGTCTATAAATATACCTGACATTGGTATTGGAATTTAGTTCAATTTTTACTGAGAATTGAAAAGGCGTTATATTTAAAGGGCGTTAGGCGTGAATAGGAAGACTCTGTTATCCTGACTTCGTTTTTAGAGTTTTCTGCTGAATAGAAGACTGTTGTTGCGTGTTTTCTGTTTGAATTTGTGTATGCGACTGAAGAATTTACAGAATAATAAATTTTATTTTTTGTGCAGTTTCTAAGGAGATTTTATTCAATCCTATCGAACCCAGGAAAACAGAAAACTATTTTAAAAATGAAGACAAGTGATTAGTCTTAAATAAAAAGTCTTTAAATAAAAATGTTGGAATTTTAGCTACGCTATTCATAAAATCATGTTAAACCTTTCACCATTATTTCATACTCTTCCTTGCAAAAATTTTCGGAACGCAAACGACAACATTAATTTTGCATTTCCTTACAAAATGTTTCCCATGCTGAATTATGTGATGCAAATTTTTCTGTCAAATAATCATGAATTTGAATCATCTTCACTGTTTTCTGTCTGTAATCCCAACAATTTTAGAACTGCTATCAATGGAAGATGTAATCTTTTGATTTTCCGGTAGTTTTCAAATATAAAAGGATTTTTGAAACATAAATTGCAGCAGTAATTTATATGAACAGGAAGTACATAGAAAAGGAAAAACCAAGAAGAAAGAACAGGATCGAGTAGATTAAAACATTATCTATGATGAGAAATTATTTTTAGTCATTAGGTATCAGGTATACAAATTATAGGCTATTAGAAAAATTCCTTTAATAATGTACAATTGATAAATTGAGATTACAGAAGAGTTTTTCATCTAGTTTGTATAATGCAATAAATCCAAGCAGTTGTTTTATTAAAATATTTATTTTTATTCTGAAAAAACACGAGGTATTAATGTTTATTATTACAGAATTGTCACTTTCCCATTATTCCATGCCAGCTATTGCAAGTGTTCTTTGATTTCTTAGTGAGAAAATTTGTTTAATATTTTTGTAATAGAAACTCCTTAAATTAAGGGGACAGTGGACCTTCAAACCTAACTTTTTTTGTTTTGAATGGATTTGCTTGAAATTTGAATATGTGATTAGTACCATAGATATGTAAAAGTGGTTAAAATTTAATGATGAAATATTAATAAATTATGAATTATTAATTATATCAAAAATTGGCCTAATTAAAAATGTTCCATGCGCATTTCTTTTGCATATTATATGTAAATTTTTATTTACAGAACTAAGAATGCCTTATAGAACTAACAATGAAACTTATCGCTTATTTTAAGAATTCATTAAAAATATGAAGAGAAAATAATAATAATAGAGAAAATATCCTTTTTATTACCTATCAATCATCTTTTCAAGTACAAAATTTAGAAATTCCGAGCTACGAATCATAATTATTTTCAATAAGATTTATTTGATATACAGTTAAGTATATTAAACTTAAATTTCAAAGCAATACGCTCATTAGAAATGCGTCTGGAGCAGTTTGAATATTCGTATGACATGAAAATTTTTATTTTGAGAAAAACGCATTTAAAGTTATTGCTATTAGTAACTACATAATATCTAAATTAAATACAAATGCCTATAACTAGGATAGTAATCACAAAATTAAAAATTCTTTTTGCAACACATTCCTACTCGTCCGTAGTTTCACAATTCAATAAAATAAAATTCGAATTTTTGGACAAATTTCACAATTTTGAAAGTCCACTGTCCCCTTAAAGAATTATCTGAAATATCTTAGAAGTATTAAAATAGCAGGTTTTCATTTATCTATATTATATAGCATTCACTTTACTGTAGTATTAATAACTTGTGATTACGACTTCGTAAAAGAAATCATGCCATTTCACCTTGTTCAATAGAATATTAAGTTTAGTATTAGTATCTAAAGATATCAGTACTAGTATGTATCCCAATAACATTAGTCTGAAGAGCTAGGGAGAGTCGATTTCTGTATCTGATAATCTATATTCGTACCTCGTAGTTTGAATAATCCATGGATTATTCAATGATGTTGAAACTGCCTTATATCTTTGAACTGATATAAACTTCAAACACTGTTTCATTCGAGTTTAATTCTCATTCGCTAAAGTTTATGACAAGATATTTTAATATAGGGTGAGCCAAAAGTTGTAAAAACTTTAAAAATCCATAAAAAAGGAAGAAATTAGGAAAAAGAAGGGCAGTTTGTAAAGAAGGGCTCACAAGGAGGTCAGCTTTTTTTAGCAGCAAAATAAAAATTAGTTTAGAAAAGCCACCGGTAGAAGGCGCTGACGAACCGAAACACAATGAACAGGACAACAGTACGTTCCATTCCTTTATTATTGCTATAACAATTGTTCAAAATGACGTACAGAACATTGTACGACACAACTAATATGAATATTAACAGCTTGCCCAACAACGCTCGATCGTGTAATGGTAACATTCTGAAAGCGAATAAGAAATCTTCGTGCATCACGGTTTTTTATTGCAAGATTGATTTGCATAATTCTGCTGAATATCTCGCATGTAAGCGCCATCTACCGGTTACTTTTTTAACAAATATTTTTGTTGCTGCTGCTAAAAAATATCCGACTTCCTTGTGTGCATTTTCTTGCAAACCGCACTTCTTTGTCACAATTTCTTCCTTTTTGATGAATTTTTAAAGTTTTTACGAACTTTTGGCTCACCCATATACATCGACAGAAAATATATAGCACATTGTTCAAATGTAATAAGACAACTATTTAATGAAGTTGCCAAATGCACACATTTATTATTATCATCATCATTGGCACTGCAGTAGGGGCCAAGGCCTTCCCCAAAACATTCTTCCATTGAGCCACCTATTTGATCAGGCGTTTTCAGTTGGTTATACAGATGACTTTAAAATTATTGTGTAAACCAGTGATTCTTAAACTTTTGTTGATCAGGGACCAATTGTTCAAAAAAAAATTTTAAAAATCGTTGGGGACCATCTCCTAACGACCCATTTTAGAGTCAGAAAAGGGGTTTAATTTTCTCTATAAACAAACTATTTGTGATCAACCACTTCGATAAAAAGTTACAAATAAAATGAACAATAAATTTAACTTAAAAAAGAACGAGATTTTGATCCTTTATTTGACTTACTACTTGTAAATTAATTAATAGGTATTACAGCCTTAGCTTCCTGCTGCGCAAAGCTATGCGAACAACAACAAGGACAAAAAGTACTTTCTTAATTTTATAAAATCGTAAAATTTGCAGTCGTTTTGAAAGGATGAAACCAATTTTTTATGACTGCTTATAAATCGTGGACCAAATTTTAGGTTCTCCGGACCACCCGTTAAGAACCACTGGCCTACACAATCACACCATCATAGTCCTGGTATTTCCCTGGGACTATTGTCGTATAGTTAGTGAGTGGAAATTTTGTTAGTTATTCTACAGGAATTCCTTCAGTATATGTCCAACAAATTCCCTGCGGTTGGTTTTTATATACATCCTGTAACAAAAGAATCAACGCACCAAGAAGGAGTACTCCAATTGTTGTGAAATTTCGTATACAAATATGTTTCGACCTAACATGCTGATGATTAAAATTTGATGTCCAACAAAGGAATAGCGGGAGCTCCAGAGCATAAGAACTGCGCATTCAGCAGGTGTGTATAAGGAGCGATTCTCGATCTAATGTTCAAAATTTCAGTTGCATATCGACTGCGGATATCTTATGTAGACTGTAACAATGCCTCGCTGAAGGATTCGGGCTCATTACGAGTATATTTCAGAGTTCGTGTCATGGTATTGAAAGAAGCCGGTTGGGCAAATCGACAAATCACTCGATATCTGAGTGGAAGCTATGCAGCGATAGACGATGCTGGCAAGAGTGGGTAAAAAACGGCAGATTTAAGCGTTAGGGCGGAAGCGGTGGACCTAGGACCACAACTGAACGGGAAAACAGAGCAATTGTCAGATAAGCTGTCGCAGAAACGGATTCGTCGTTATCAACCAAGTGACGTGTGACCCGCACAAAAGTGTCCAACATGACCATTGACAGACGACCGAGAGAGCGGAATATACAGTAGAGCTGTCCGTAACGCCCCTTACCCCTTACCCGTCACACCTATACACCGTCATGTCCGATTACATTGGTGCCTAACTCGATCAAATTGGAACTGTACTGACTGGAGACGTATAGTCTTTAGTGACGAGTCCCGTTTCCAACTGGACCATCGAAGACGTGTCTGGAGACATCTAGGGCAGCGTAGGGACTCTGCCTTCGCACACCCCACAAGCCCACAACAGAAGTTATGGTCTGTAGTGCTATTTCCTTTGATTGCCGGACCCCTTTGGTAGTCATTAGTGACATTCTTACACCCCACATGTGGTTAGACGACATTCTGCGACCCGTTTTGGTGCTGTTCCTCAAGCGCTAACACGGGCTTAACTTTTCAACAAGATACTGTCCGGCCGCAAACGACACGTGTTGCTACGAATTGCCGTCAAGTTGTCTATCCCTTTCTTAGCGAAATAGGTAGCCTGATAGCTCCTTCATAGAGCACATTTTGAACGTGATTGTAAGATGACTGCAACTGTACCGGGATGTTGCGGATTTATCTTGACAGTTGGAGACAATTTGGCAAGAAATCCCACCGGACACCACCCGGGAACTTTATCAGTCTATGGCACGCCGGGTGACAGTTTGCATCCCGGACAGAGGTGGACCATCGCCGTATTGACTTCCTCACTTTGTGACGATCAATCTCTGGAATAAATCAATAAATTGTTTTGAAAGTTTAATCGTTTTTTTTCCTGTGCACGTTCTTTACATTCATTAATTTTTATTACAATCGGACAACTCTTTCTTGGTAAGTCGATATTTTTGTTGTTGTTTTAAAGTGTCCTTTACCATGAGGACATGTTTTTATGATTTATATATCTCATTTTTATACCTTTTCCGTCCGATACCATTAATATTGACTCTCTCTAGGCAGGGTCGGACATCTGGGGTGGGGGGGGGGGGTACGGCGAATACTATGCAAAGGGTCCCCGCGATTGAGGGGGCCCAACATGATCAAGAACTGTAAAATGATGTACTCTTGCACATGAATTGATTTTCAATGAAAGGGATGTAAATAATGCACAAGACATATTGCAATACATACTAAATAATAATTATAATGAGTTATTTCTAAATGTATTAACTGTATTAAAACTTTTCTTTACGTTGCCAGTTACTATAGCAAGTGCTGAACGCTCTTTCAGCAAATTAAAATTAAATAAATAATTATTTTCGGTCAAGCATGTGTGCAGAACGCTTAAATGCACTTGCTATATTAAGCATCGAAAAAGAAATTACAAAAAATTGTAATTTTTCTGAAGTAATTAATGTATTAGCAAAAACAAAATCACGCATTAAATAAACATGCATTAGTAATATATGTTCGTGTTTGTAATGTTTTTTTACTTTACAAAAAATTTAGGTCACCGAATGGTTTCTTGCACCCAGGCCACTATATAGAGAAGGCCGGTACTGTCTCTAGGATCAGTCTAAGAATTTTTCTTTAAAAAATGGGGAGTAGTCTTATTACCAGTAAACCTAATATTGTATGAATCCAGAATAAAGTTTCAGGAACAGGATGTAAATCTTTGCATATTTTTTTAAAATCATCATTTTTTTACCACGGAAAAAAATACAATATTCTCATCGAGGAATAAATTAAAGCAAAATAAGAATAACAGTGATCATTACTATTTGCACAAAAATATTTCCTTTATAGTTTCCAAAATGAAAAAAAAAACAGCAAGGAATTAAGATGATAAATAAAAAGCAAATAATTAGATGATAAATATACTGCAATATTCGTTACCTCAAACCATATCTTTTATTTCAAGTAGAAAAACTGCCCACTGTATAATTTTTTTTATTTCAAATATATCTTTTTTTATAAACTCTGAAGGAATTTTTAACAAGAACATTTTCTCCACTTCTTTCTATTTACAAGAAAAAAAATCACTTTTTTTATTCAGTTTTTTCCAAGCATTTTCCCCCCTAATGATTTATTTCCATTTAATAAACATCTCTAAGCAATATGGAGGAGGGGGTGCTTCTGATTCATTGCAATTTGGAACCTATGCATAAACATTAGATTAATTTGAAGTAGAAAACTAAAAGAGTATAAAAAAATCTTTGCAAGAAATAAGCAGAAAATTATATTTTTTAATGGTCATAATATTCGATGTAAATTAATATAACACGATGGGAAAGTTTTCAGCTGTTATAAAAATGAGATTATTACCAAACAAGATGTTTTAAATTTTTAAAAATAAATAAGGTATGGACAGTATTAATTTGATCGTATCGGCCTAAGTACTCGAAATGAAGTTAATTATACTCTCAGAAATTTCAATACGCAGAGTAATCGGTCAATAAAGGTTATGAATATGTTGATATTGGTATATGATGGCTAGTGATGATACAGTAGTAATCGATATTTCTAAAAAAAAATGCATTAAAATGTTTACTGTAGCAAAGAGGATGTAAAATTTATTTTGATTCGAAAAGTGTAATAAACTTGGTTTTAGTAATAAACTGGCATGGAGAAAATTTTTCCCAACTTATCTGCACAATTTTATGTAACAAAAATATAATAATTCTGCCTACAACCTTGATACCAAAAGCAGTTGGGTATTAGAAGTTATATTGACATCTATGTATTTAGGCTTTAAACTATATTTTAATGTTACACAAACTAGTAATAAAATGCTGCTATTCATCATTAATATATGGATATGTAGTGAAAAGAGTAGTTATTTTAAAAGTAAATTGCTTAAAATTCTGCTGATAAATGAGGTGCATGAAACATATTTCGACGCATATGCCGAAGTTCGTGCAATAAATATAATAAAAAATTTTCAGAAAATTCGATGAGCAAAGCAGTGGGTAACTAGAGGATATGAGTAAATCGATTTCAATCTATATTTCAACACTCCGCACAGTAGTAATAACTCTTTGATATTCCTTATTGGAATCCTAAAATAACTAACTATAGAGTAGGGGGGATTAATTTTCTTAAAAGCACAGTAATTTATTTAAGTGATAGAAAACTTAAGAATGGATTTCTGGAATAGTATTGCTAAAACAAAGTTAAAAACTCTGTAGTATTTGGAGACTATTCCCCTCTGACATTAACAGCAAGTGTTCTTTGCCAGATGATGGATTAGGGAAGGTGGATTAAAATGTATTTTCTCTCACACAAGATAAAAAAAAAGATTTTTGTATATAGTATACAATTGATCGTAGTTTTACAAATTAAACACTGTTATCACTCTTTTATTCCCAAAGCCAAATTTGTGAGAGAGAAATTTCGTTCATGAAATTATTTTGTGTTATGTCTGTTGTGATCAGTGATTTTGATCTAATCTAGCCTATAGACTTACAGATAACTGACTTACAGGCTTAAGAGTGAGATTAGTTCTGCAGAATCGTAACACGAGCCGGTGCAATGTGAGATTAATTCAGCATAATCGTAACATGAGCCGGTGCAATGTGAGATTAATTCAACAGAATCGTAACTCGTGCCTGTGCAGTGTGAGATTAATTCAGCAGAATCGGAACATGCTCCAGTGAATCATGCTTGTATACAATGCAAGAGATTTAGAGATCTATTCCTGAGTCAGTGCGTTGGATTTGAAGAGGAGGGATATTGTGAAATAGCCTGGCAGAAATGTGATTAATTGATAAAATGAATATTAATATTTGTAAAGACAAAATGCATCTTACGGATGGAAAGTACACATATACTTCCTAAGCATTATTCCGACACTCAAAAAGTTTAATTTCTTAAAGCGAAATGGTCAAAATTTCCATGTGTGTGAAAAAATATGTCATGATGCAAAGAACCATCTCATCATAACAGCGGTACTTCATAACAGCGGTACCAACATGTGTTGGCTTTGTACTCACAGTTGGGAAGTGGTGCTTGCGATCCGATATGTGATGGTAAACTTTTAGTTAAATATGCAATAACATTGAATCTGCTAACATGCTTACAGTACAGCAATGTAATCTGAAACATAATGATAACTCATGACAAGATTAATTTTTCCCTATTCCAGAAAGTTTAAAAAAATAAATCGTTGTTTTATAGAAGTACTTTAATAAAATTTACAGATAAGAATAAATGAAATATGCGCATTTCTCTCATGAAATGAATTTGGGGAATTTAACAAATAAAATAGTTTCATAGAGTAACGTATACTACTTTCTTAGCAATACTTACGATATTTAAGGCTGCTGTGTACTAACCCTATTGGATTCGCTCACCTTAATGCTTACCTGTGGAAAAAATTTGTCTACCATTTACATCTATATAAATGCTGATAATCAAGAATAGTACTTTCAGATAGCCTGGACTTTTATGCACCTTACAACAGGTTTAATTTAATACATTTTGTACACCAAAGGAATTTTTGAGCGTTTAAAACATACTATACCAGATTTTCCCCCCAAATAATTTAAATTTTAAAATCTTATTTGTATTTTAAAAAAACGAAATATGACCCAAGGTGTAAAATTTCTATCTTTATTACGGAGTAAAAGTTTTAAAAAAATCTTTAAATCCAAGTCAGTAATCCTTGGACAATTTTCTCCATTGGTTATCATTGAGGTGAGAGAATGCAATAGGATTTGAAGACATAAAACAATTGAGGCTAATATACGTTAACACTAGAAATACGTTAACACTAGAAACGTTAACACTAGAATGTTTTTCTTACTAAAAAGACTGAACGCCGTCATCTTGACGGTTAAAATTAAAATCAAGAATTTAAAATATTTAATATTTTTTAATAAAAATGGTAAAATACTTTAAATTTTGAACTATTTCATATAATAAATTAGTACATATTTAGATATATTTTTATACAGGTACACCGAGCTGACAACCTTTTATGGTTTGCCCGTAAAAATATATGCATGGTTTGCGCAGTTCTTATTTGTCTACACCAATATTTCCGAATAGCTAATATTTCTGTTATTTGCAAAAGGGGGAAGAAATGAAAAGTAACTAACATTTTTCCGATACTACACTGCTGGCCACTGTAAATGCAACACCCTGAAGGAAACATGCAAATAACATGAAATTTACAACATGCATTAGCGGAGGTGAGATATGCAAATGATTAGAATTTCAGCGCAGACGCACATCACGCG
>OU015498.1:42150775-42175775 GCA_907164885.2 Dolomedes plantarius
AGAATCATCCGATTAAAAAATCATAACTAATCATCTTTTAATCCGTTTTCATCGAATAATGTATAGGCAGAAAGAGGGAAATCTCGAGTTTCACGCAGTTGCCGACAAGTAGAGCTAATGCTCTTCCTTCGCTCGCCACTACAGTGTTTGTAAAGATGGCGACTGCACAACAGAAATCATTTTGCGACGCTTTGCGAAGTGTTAGTCCGTAACAACTGTTCAGCATGATTTTCTTCGACAAAACCCTGGTAGATTGAAATTCCTACCTCGGAGAGCATTAGGCGATGGTATAAACTATTCCAAGACACGGATGTGTATGTAAGCATAACAGCCGTGGAAGAAGTGTATGCAGACATGCTCGCAAAAGTTTGGGACGAATTTGCCTACCGTATACATATATGTCGTGCATCCAAAGGTGGGCATATTGAGCACCTTTTATGGGGGATGCTGGTGGTTCAGTGTTTTCTTGGTTCTTTCTTCTTGTTAATACTTCACCTTAAGTACACAATTACTTCTGATCACGGGTTCGCAATAATACGCCTTTATTATACATAATATTTACACGCATGCCTTTGAGTACAGTACAGTGCGGTGCTAATCCTTGCTACCGCGTTCGCTTCGAATCTGCGTCGCATCTGAATGTCCGAGTGGGGTTACAAAACTATAGAGTGGCAGCGCCATCTAGCATAACAATTTCCCACACACTCCCCACCTGGACTCTTTTAAGAGTACATAATTATTACAATCAATATTTAACACTTTTCAAAATAAACAATATCTAAATTCAAGTACAATAATATTCTAATAGAAACATATTCAAATTCAAATGTCTCAATGAAATTGTATTAAACATATATATATTGCAATATTAAATCAAAATTAAATCCACATATCAATATGAGAAAATCAATTGCAAAGAAATAAACTCAAATTATCGCATATCATACTTAAATTGTAAAAAGTAAACTACTTCATGTAAATTGACTATTTATAAGATAAAAAATATTAATTTTAAAATTAAACATTTTATGCAGAGAAATAATATTTAAACAATGCAAAAAAGAAAAAGAAAAAAACATATAAAATCAGCTTTAAACACTTAAAGTTACATAATTAATCATTCAAGTAGAATCTAATTCAAAAGGATACAACAGTTGTACTGGTTTTCTGAACAATCCCTTTGAAGTTTTTACCATACATGCTCTAATAAGATTGTCTCTACCATGAATAATGTCTAGAATTATTCCCAAGTCCCATAGCAGTTTAAATTTGGAAGTCCCGTCTACCAGTACAATGTCTCCGACCTGGAGATTTCGGTGTTTTTCTGCAGTTTTATAATGATGGGCAGAGTTCAAATGGAATAAATATTGTTCCTTCCATTTAGTCCACAGCTGTTTCAATAATCTTGTTTGATAAATCTTCCTTCGAATTAAATTCTCTTTAGTGGAAAGTTTATTTTCCAGTTCAGCAAAATGGAGGGGATAACTAAAGTCCTGTCTACCGAAATGGAGGAAATGAGCAGGTGTGAGGGGCTCAGGTTCTCCAAATTCACTGGTTGTGTAAGTCAGAGGTCGCATATTGAGAACGGCTTCAATTTCCGTTAAAATTGTCGTTACTTCCTCAAATGAAAGGAGAGATCGTCCCAAAATCTTCCGCAATGGGTCTTTTACACATTTTACCATTCGCTCGTAGAAGCCTCCCCACCATGGGGCACGTTCCACGATGAACTTCCATTTCACACCTTGGCTGGAAATGAAATCTTGTAGTTCGCGCTCTTTTATGATCTTATGAAAGTTTTGAAGCTCTTTATCCGCAGCCTTGAAACTTTTAGCATTATCTGAGTATATTACCTTACAAGTGCCACGTCTTGACAGAAATCGCCGAAAGGCCAAAAGAAAGGATTTTGTGGTCATGTCTGTTGACAGTTCTAAATGGACAGCTCTGGTGTGGCGCAGGTGAATAATACGATGTACGATTTTGAGGTATCGTTTTTGTCTCTTATGAAAATCGGTCCTGCAAAATCTAACCCGATTACGCTGAATGGTGGTGATTCTGTTATTCTGTCCCTTGGGAGTTGACCTGTTAATTGGTTGGATGGTTTTGCATTATATTTCTTACAAAGTAGACATTTTCCGATGGTTTTTCTGACAAATTGTCGTCCTTGCGGAATCCAAAATCGTTTTCTTATTTTTGTTAGGGTCAATGTAACTCCGCTATGCATCATTTTTTGATGCTCTTGCATAACCAACAATTCTGTGAATCTTTCATTTCTAGGTAATAGAATTGGATTTATCACACTCGGGCTAAAATTACCTTGATTGAGTCTACTTCCTATTCGTAGTAAATTATTGTCATCTAAATATGGGTATAAACTGTAAATTTTTGAATTTTTCTTAACGTGATCATTGTCTTTTAAGGAATCAATTTCTTCTTTATAAACTTTCATTTGCACTTCTTTTATCATGAACTCTTCGGCTTCTTTCATTTCTTTAGCTGATAAGGTTCCTTCACGTTTAGTCGAATTTCTTGAGTTAAATATGAACCTTTTTATCCATGCTACTATTCTAGTTATCTTCAGTAACGAACTAAAACGATCCATCTCTATAAATTGTTCTTGAAAATCTGATGTACAAAAATTCTGAGAAATTATCTTTCTAGTTTCTTCCTGCTTAAATTCGTCTTCTGCTTCTTTTGCTTCTCTGGGCCAAAATTCAATATCTTTAATCAGCCATGGAGGACCAGACCACCATAACTTATCATTTTCGAGGTCCGTAAGATTGAGTCCTCTTGTAAGTCTATCAGCAGGATTATCACGACCAGGACAATGTCTCCAGTCTTTTGGGTTAGTTAGAGTTTGGATTTCAACAATCCTGTTACTCACGAAGGGTTTCCATGTACTAGAAGAGCTCTTAACCCAGTGAAGAACAATGTTCGAATCTGTCCACAAATATTGTTTTTTAACACTAAACTTAAGGATTGACAGTACGCGGTTGATCAGCCTAGCGCCAATCAAGGCACCCATAAGTTCTAATCTTGGTAATGACAAACGTTTTATTGGAGCTAGTCTGCCTTTTGAAGTAACAAAGCTTGTCTTCACATCGTTATCCTTTTCGAATCTAAGAAAAATCACAGCCCCAAAGGCCTTTTCGCTTGCATCACTAAAACAGTGAATTTCTACGTTGTCATAAGTGCCCTGTAAATCTCGGAAATAGTACCTGGGTATTTCTATCTTACAAAGGTGTGGAAGTTGTGCACACCAGCTATCCCATTTGTTCTCTAGATTTTCTGGCAAATTTTGGTCCCAATCGATACCCTGTTCCCACAATGACTGGAAAATAATTTTTATAATGACTGTAAACGGAGTTAGGAATCCAACTGGATCAAAAATTCTCCCAGCCGCACGAATTGCGGTTCTTTTAGTTTTTTCTTGACAATTAACAAATTCCGAAAGATTGTGATTATCTAATCTGAAACTATCTTTATTGGTATCCCATATTAATCCCAAAATTTTAAATGGGGTTGCACTAAGTGATGTGTCGGGACATACATCCAAATTTGATGTTCGTAAACATTCCTTTAAAAGAGGAGAATTACTTTGCCATTTGCGTAGGGACATATTAGCTTTTAGAAAAATGTCGAATGACTCTTTTGATAGCTTTAATGCCTCTTCCACTGTAGATGCACCTAACAACAAATCATCTACATACATTGAATTATTGATTACAGAGCAAGTTTCGGGATATTGACTTTCGAATTCTTTTACATGGTGTTTAATTACGGCTCCTAACAGAAACGGACTAGATGTCACACCAAATAATACACGCGTCATTTTCATTATTATAAATTCCAACGGAGAATCTGCATTTTGTGGAAGTTGATCAATCCACAAAAATCGGGTCAAATCTCTATCACTTTCTGCAAGGCTTATTTGTAGAAATGCCTTTTCTATATCTGCCACTACTGCGATGTTATTACTCCTGAATTGTAAAATTAAATCAAATAAATCTGAATTTAAATTTGGACCTGGAAGAAGTACGTCATTTAGAGTTAACTGAGAAGGAGAATGTGCCGAAGCATCAAAAACAATGCGCAGTTTCGTAGTTTGTTTATCTTTTCGAATTACCGGGTGATGGGGTAAATAGTAGGTTAAATTGCCATTAGTTGAGTTTACATCCTGGGGTTCAACTATCTCTACTATTCCCGATGACAGATAATCTTCAATGACGGCTTTGTACTCTTTAAATAAAGTAGGGTTATTTCGAAATCTTTTTACTAAAAATTCAAATCTCTTTTTTGCAAGATCATAATTATTTGGAAGATCAATTGCACCGAATCTCATAGGTAACTTGACTTCATATCTATCATTCTCAAATTTAATACTTCTTTTAAATTCTTCTAAGGTTTGTTTATCGCATGCTTTTGTGTCTATAGGTTCATCCCTAATTCCTAATGATTCAAGTTCCCAAAACCTTTTAAGTTCAATCGATGCTTTATCATCATCGTTATTTTCCTCCCAAATAGAAACATACATTGCTCCCACTAAATTACTCGAATTAATTTCATTAGAAAATCTTCCGTGAAGTGTCCATCCAAATTTTGTTTCGTTCAAAACAACAGTTGGTGAAAGACGTTTAATTTTTCCTGTCATAATTGACCAATAATAATCACTACCTACTAATAAGTCTATTTTATTTCCTTCTTCGTTTAATTCATCAGAAACATCTGACAAATCAATCCCCAATTTTTTAATTTCAGCGCGCAATTCAACGTTAGGCACTCCTATTATATCCGGACAAATGCTTTCTGATTCTAAAGCTTCTAGACTAAACATATAATCCGAATTCGTATCTTTCAATAACACACGTACTCGATTTTGAGAGCTCACTGGTGGGTTTGGACCGCCTGCAAAAGTGTGAATTCTGAGTGACTCATGACCTGTCACCTCCAATTCCAATTTACGTGAAACAGTTTTGTTTATGAAGCTCCGTTGAGCGGCGGAATCCAGTAATAAACGAACATTAACAATTTCGTTTCTGCCGACAAGCTTACAACGTATCGTTTGAAAGTAAACATAAGAGTCGCCGGTTTCGCACTTGTTTTTATTATGTGGTTGATGAATCAGAGACGAAACTATCACTTGTTTCTCGCTCGTGGAAGGTTTAACTGGATGTTTTGTCTGCATATTTTTCTCGCATAAGGATTTTTGGTGCCTCTTTGACAGGCAATTAGTACATTGAATATGGGTCGAACGGCACTGGTTTGCACGATGGAATTGTTTATAGCATTTGAAACATTTCGCTTGCTTACGTAAGGAATCCTTCCTCTGCTCTAAATTTAAGTTACAATTTTCAGATTCATGTTTTTCGCTACAAAATGCACAATGATTTACTGTTACAGTATTTAAAGTAAATGCAGATGGGGTCTTATTTTTTACCTGATAAGAATATTTCGTCGGAAAGTTTTGTTTAGTTCTATTTTCAAAAGGCTTTATGCTTTCGAAGTTACAAGTTGTTACATTTAGAGATTTTTCGCGCGCTTCTGTTTCCTTTTTAAGGTAATTTAGTAAGTCGGTTACATTCGTTTCTTTTTTATCACTTTGCTCCCTATGGAATTGCAAGACAAGATCATTTGGAATACATTTGTACAATATAGGCAACAATAAACAATTGTACGAGTCAGACTTAATTTCTAGGGATTCAAGACTTCGTATTTGTACAGATATTTCATCGTATAATTTTCTTAATGCAGTTACATCGTTTGATCTACGCACAGGCTCTAAATTTAGAAGACGGTTGGTATGTGACGCAATTAAAACGTCTTTTTTCCCATAACGAGAAGTTATAATATCGACCGCCATTTTATAGTTTTCAGCAGTTAAGGGCAGACCACTTATGGCGGTAGCCGCTGAATCGCTAAGCAAAGTTTTAAGATAGTTAAATTTTTCTATATCCTGAAGTGTTTCGTTTTCGTGAATTGCGACTTTATATTGAGGCCAAAACTCTTGAAATTTACATATGTCGCCTGTAAAATTATTTAGGGATATACGAGGTAATTTCGTATTAGTTTTCAATTTTGTATCGCCTATTGTTTCTGTACTAGATCGATTTAGATCTGTATTACATTGATTTGAAATCGAATCTTTATTTAATTTACTCAAGTGCCTATTTGCACGCGATCTACAGAGCACAATTGACTGATTATATTCAACCGAATATTCTATTTCCAATTGTAAATCTTTAGTTTCAGTTTGGTTTTCAATGATCTCATCCAAACCAGATAATGCAGTTTTGTGTTCTAAAAGAACATCGAGGGAATCTTGAACAACTTCTGGGTTTGAATCTTGTTTATTTATTTCATCATCAATTTTCTTAATTAATTTAGTAATTAAACTTCTAATTGTTCCCCTTTTCGTTTTGTTACGTTTTAGCGAATCTTCTGTACTCATCTTTATACTTCTACAAATTTCAGAAAACAAAAATAAATTCACTTACCCGATGATCTTCAATCAAAATTTTTACCTCTAATGGGTATCTAATCTGTGTATCCAAAAGAAAGGTGATATTAACAGCTTACCGTCCGATGCTCCAAATTATATGGGGGATGCTGGTGGTTCAGTGTTTTCTTGGTTCTTTCTTCTTGTTAATACTTCACCTTAAGTACACAATTACTTCTGATCACGGGTTCGCACATAATACTCCTTTATTATACATAATATTTACACGCATGCCTTTGAGTACAGTACAGTGCGGTGCTAATCCTTGCTACCACGTTCGCTTCGAATCTGCGTCGCATCTGAATGTCCGAGTGGGGTTACAAAACTATAGAGTGGCAGCGCCATCTAGCATAACAATTTCCCACACCTTTAATTTGGTTTGCAAAAAAAAAAAAAACTTTATGATTAGCCATGTAATATAAAATTAATTTTAAGTTTCAATTTCAATATTTTTCATAATATACTCATTTCAAATAGGGTGATTCTTTTTGAAACACCCTGTATATATTCGAAACAACATTTTTAGAAATATTCTTATTTTGAACACACTTGTTTGTATACATTATTTGATGCTTCATTCATCTGCTGATATTGTACACTTTTCAGCCCATTTATGTATTGTATTTAAATGCATATACACAGTAAAACGATAAGAAATTGCAAGAAATGCATAAGAAGATGTATGTATAATTAAAATCGAGGTTTAATCTTCATCTATCTGGGCCAAGTATCAGATCATCATATTGGAGAGAACCAAACGGTATATCAGCGACATGCCTAAGGATTTCATTTACTTGATATAGATTGCGATTCCAGTTCCTTCCTAAGTTTGTTTTAAATGATAGAAAGGTTATAATGAGGGCTGTGTGTAAAATTTATCACTACAAATCATCTTAATTTCTACTATATACACTAATTGGAGAATTTTTGTGACGACTAGATATTATTTTCTCTTTTTTAAAAATCAATTAGTGACCTAATTTTTAGAATTTATGCGCTTAAGCATCAACAATCTATTATTTTTAGTATATACGATGCAAGTCCATCTTGTGCTGTGAATTAGTCTTAATTTATTAGCTTAAATTACTACTGTATAAAGTTATTGATGCCTGTAAAGCCAAGAATTATTTTTTTATGTTTAAAACGTAATTTAAAATGAACTTTTACAATTTATTTTGATTTATATGTTTTAGCTTTCAAAAAAGAAGTTATCCCTTTTAAATCAAACGTACGCTAAAAGGTAGTCCTAATTCAACTAAATTATTAGTTCTTATACTTGTTGAATAGATTTTGTGTCTTCAAATTTTTCTGTCATGTTCAAAAATTCATATACAAGTTTAAAAAAATTTAATTTATGTGTTTAAACTTGAAAAGAACTTGAACTTGAATTAGTACTTTTTAAATTGAAAAATAAAGTTATCAGTAATTTCGTTAATCTTTCCACAGAAATAAATTAATTTTAGAGGATTTTGTCCAGAAATAGATACATCACATACTAATAATTTGCTTTGAACATCAATAACTTTTTATACTTTCACAGAAAACATCCTTAGGAATCCTAGCTTGCAAGCTTAGTCTTCTTTTAAGTTTGAAGATATTATTGTTCCTTTCGTGTTCCAGATATTTTTGATTAAATCTTCTAGGTAAGACACAAAAAAACTTCCAAATTTATGCCTAATGCTCCTGTTTTGCCATTGTTGAATATGTAAATCTAGAAAATTATTCCTTGCACTTAAAAAAAAGTAAAATAAAGTTTTTTCTGGATTTGAGGGACAAATGAGCTACAGAAGAATTTTCCTAATGCAGCACATTTTTTTATGTTACCAATTCTTTGGTAAGTCCACTTTTCTGAAGTCAGACTCTCCGGATGCTAATCCTAATATAAACCTTGCTTTCTGAGAGAGAGTTATCTCTATTTAGCATCGAAACGGGAGATTAGATTTGATTTACGAACTGTTATTTTAACCGAAGTTTCTCCGTTTCTCATTCAATTGAATGAGAAATAGAATTAATATAGAAGGTTGCCCGGTACAGAAGCACGACCGTGTTTTTGGAAGATCAAGTGCGTTTGAGATAGCTGCCTGTTACGGTCTACATTCGCCAATGGGAGTTGTGACGTTCACTGTTTCCTTTACCCTTAACGTAATGTATATACTAAACAATGAACTCATCATTAACAAGATCTTACGAGGTTTTCTAGACTAAATTATTTATTACAACACAATTAGACTACATAAATACCGTACTAAATTGCTAGCAGGCAACGGGGAATTATCTATCGCGTGTGTTAATCCCGGTAGTTATATTACGGAAACCCTACCAGAATTCAGCCTCGCCACTGCTTGTACATACACCACACTAACTTTTCTGTCTTCACTTTATCACTAGGTTACTGGAACGATAGCTAACTTCAAAACGCCTTCGGTACACTTGATAATGTCCGGCTGCTGTACGGCAAAGCGATCTTCACTCCAATTGTTTTTCGCTCGCTGCTCACCTCTGTCCGACCTCGCCTCGTATTGTTTTCACTCTCCCTGTCGCACGTGTATGCTACCCACGGGGATTCCCGTCTAGCAGAAAAGCGCCGCTCATTTGCATAAGGGCTTCTTCTTCAAACGGCAATTTATTTAAACCAGGGGGGAGGGGTAATTTTGATTTAATACCTCACAGAGTTCAACCCAAATGGCCTCAGCTTCTATGTCGCGCCTCATCTGGTGCAATGGAATCTCAGCAGAATGGATAGAGCAATAGAAGAAATCGACATTACTTGGTATTTTTCAAAAGTATCACATCTTTTATTCTACTGATTCTTATAGTGTCATTTATTTTTACCTATTCTTAGGTAAGTTCACTTTTCTGATGTCAATCTCTCCGGATGCGAATCCATCTGTAAACCTTGCATCTAGCACTGTGGGAAAGGGGGGAGAGAAAGACTACAACCAGTTTCAAGTTGCGAATAAAAATTCCCCTCCAGAACTTACAGCTTATAAGTAATTGGCCAAGGCCCGAGAGTGAATTGTTTCCATCTAGGATCGAAACATGCGCGATCCAATTTGATTTGCTAGCTGTTGTATCTTAACCAAAGTTTCTCCGTCTCTTATGCAAGCGAGCAAATGGACCAAATTCCTTCAAAAAGTTATGCATCGTGTTTAGGAGTTAAACTCTCGAAGTTAAAATAAAGATATTCTAAATTCAATTTCGGTTGTCAGCTAAGATAATGAGCTAAGATAGTGATATTTTTTGGAAGCCAGGTGCATTGCAATGTTTGTAGCCTCCAGAAGTCAGAACCTTGAGTTGTAAATAAACTTAAGTAGGGTTGTAGTTCTAATGTCTTACGTCAGACCTTGGACGCTGTAATTAGAGTAATAAGAAACAAGTTACCTTAATTTTATTCAAACTAAGGCTAACCATTCATAGCAAGTTGCAGAATATGAAGTCAACGCAGTTCCCAATTGTGTTACTTAGTACAGCAATATTTCATGAAATTTTTCTGAAAATCTTAGGATCATATTTATGTTTTACTCGTTAACTTTTAAAATTTCTGTTGATCTTAACGATATGATGTAATTTATGTGAGAACTAACTTTGAAGAATATGCACATCAACCTAACGTAAAACTTAGTTCTACCGTATCACGGCTGAATCTGTCAGTAAACATTTGACGTCAAAATTAATGCTCAGGCTAAAGCTTTCAGTATGATGCTAACAGAAACTTTTCCACTCATCGATTTCTGTTAGAAAATAAAATAATTGCTTCTTAAATATCTTTATATCGGTAGTTAATTGCTCGATTAGAATTTGCAACAACTTAATATGAACTTAACCCTTCTAATATTTTACGGGTACTTCTGTCAGTGAAATTTAGTGTCAAAAGTTAATACTTTGACCAAAAAACCCCCATAAAAAACTGTTAACCAACACAAATTTTCCCAGTTTTCAAAGAAATTTTAAAAAATTCAATTGTTTTAATATTTATATATCAATAGTTCGTCATTCAATTAAAATTTATAAATAAGGGTCAAAGTGACAGAAAACAGGACTTTTAGAATTTCTGAAAGAGAATCAGTTTAAAATTGTTTTGACACTTTCGCTTGTGTAAATATAGGAAACGCAGAAACCCCCCAAACTAAACATTTTTTTTTATGAAAGTTGAAATAAATCCCTTTTGAATCTAAATTACTAAGCATTTCGACAAACGGTAAAGATTTATATTTTTGATGCGTCACTCGAAATAAATATGTGCTTTCATACAAAAAGTTTGGGAAAAAGGACGTTTTTCGACTCTTAACTGTACTTTTCTGTTCAATGTTCCGTCTGAAGTCAAATAGTATAAATGTCAACTGACTCTCGTTTGTTTAATGTAAATTTCTATTGATTTTTTTCCCATTTCGCAGACAACGATAAAGGTTTTTCTTGAGCACATCTGAAAGATAACGTTCCTGTTTGGTAACATATTGCATGGAAGATAAATTCATTTTAAGCATTGGAAATAGTTGAAAAACGTGAAAGAAAGCTGAAAGACATATCTTCGTCTTCTTAGTCTTTCTAAACTATTTGACAAATAGAAATCGAATGAGAAATTCCTAATGTAAAGATTTTGGAGATTTTTAGAACGCGTGAAAGATCTGAAAGATATTTTATCCTTTATACTCGTATATGTTAACTAACATTTCACAACTTTAAATGCTTGTTTAAAAATAAACAGTATGTCAATGTGTAGCATTTTAGTTTCTGATTATAATAAATAATCCCTTTATTATTAATCGATGAATTGAAAATTATCAGTTAGGCTTGTAAATTGCAAATTAATAGAAACCTAAATAGTAAATGCCAAATGAACAACGAAAACAAAATCATTAAATACAGCATATTCTACCTTTAACCGCTTACACGCAGTTGATCACACAAAGCTTCTGATTTCATTGTCTCGCTAAGTTTTGATGCAAGAGGAAATTGATTTGCCCAGGAACGCAAAATTAGATGTTGGTTTTCTATCAAATACGACAAAAATTTTCTTTTACGATTACATATCTGACCTCTAGATGGAGCTGTATCAAAGTTGTATTAGAGACTACGCTTGCAATAAATCACGTCCTATCGAATTCCGGTAATTTTAAAAGGCGAGACGCATGCCTCTGCGCATGCCTCACATTCCCTTCTCCGTGCGTCATGTTGAAAGCGAATGGGAAAAATTAAAGCGCACGAGTGTGGACATGCCCATAAAAGCTTCAGTTAAAACACATATATTAATATTTTCATGTTATAAAAAAATGTTGCGATTCCTTTCAACAATCAACCTCAATCTCTCTGCTACTTTAATACAATACTATGTTCCTTCAAGTGGCGAGATTTCTTAATAAAAACGATTAACCCTGTCTCCAGATAAAAGCTCGTGTACTTCTGTGTGTATAACATTCGCTTTAAACTAACGTCAAAATTAAGCACAGCTTTGAAACTCAAAGTTTGCGGTACTTTTGTTTTGTATGCAATTTATCTTGTAGGGTAGTTACTGTTAGACTACATAAAGTCTGGCTATCTCTACCCTAATCCCCCTCTTAAGGCTGCTCTGTACTAAACCCATTGGATACTCTCACCTCAATGTGATATTATCGAGGAAATTTGTCTACTATTTAAAGCTACGTAAATGACAATAATCAAAGACAAATGGTACTTTTAGATAGCTTGAACATTTCTGCACTTTGCAACAGGATTCATTTTATAAATTTCGTCCTCCAAAGAATTGCTGACAATTTAAAGCGCACTATTTGAAATATTTTCCCCGAATAATTTAAATTTAGAAATAATATTTGCATTAAAAAAAACGTAAAAATACCTCAAGACGTAAAATTCTTTTATCTATTACGGAGTAAAATTGTTTTTAAAAATATCTTTAAATCCGTGTCGGAAATCTTTGGATTTTCTCCATAGGTTAACATTGAGGTGAGCGAATCCATTTGGGTTAGTACACAGAAGCCTCAATCAGTATATGGGAGTTTTTCTATAAATTTTGGAATTTAAAAATACTATTTGCATTTAAAAAAAAAACGAAAAATGGTCCAAGGTGTAAAATCTCTTCCTCTATAAAGGTGAATAATTTAAAAAAACTTTCAAATCCAAGTCGGCATTCCTTGGACAAATTTTCTGCATAGGTAAATATGGACGTGAGAGACTCCAAAAGAGTGAGTAGTCAGCTGCCTTAAGAACTAAGGCGCACGCACTAATGCTTGTTAAAAATGGCCGCTCCGGCCATTGTTGGTCATTGACTTCTTGAGAGTGTGTGGTATCATGGACCTCATCCAGGTTTGCTGGGTGACAGGGATCAGCAACAACGCAACAACAACAAAACAAGAAATTTATTTATTTTCTAAAAACTCGATCACATTAATATAAAATTTGGTATATAAATTTTCATATAATGTTTGGATGATAAATGAAGTACAGAGAAACGTTTAGACTGCTTGTTACTTTATAAAAATTCATTATTGCTCATACTATAAATTATACAATTTTCTTTACAGATAATAAACCATCAACGTTATTATATTCATACACCCATGATTCAAACAGTTTTTTAAATCATAAAATTAAAATGAAATACAGTGTGTCCGGGCTAGAGGTATCAAAAATTCATGGCTTATATTTACGGAACTACCCATTAGAATTAATAAATATTTATTTAAAGAGAAAGAACATCTTACCAAGTTTTAATATCTATCATAGGTTTCGATCATAGTATCATAGATTTCGCTGTGGGCACCTTTTGTAGCACGTCAAACGTCCACATGGTAATCCAGTTTTCTCCAAGTGTTTCGTAGCATATCAGGAGTTATTACACGAATTGCTTGAATGATACACTTCTTCAACTCATCCACAGTTTTCAATGTTTTATTTATACACAACATATTTAATGAATCCCCAAGCAAAAATGTCTAATAATTCCTGATACGCTACGAAACACCTGGAGAGAACTGAATTACCATTTAGACGTTTTTCGTGCTACGAAAGGTGCACACATCGAAATTTATGATACTATAATATAAATATAGGATTGATATTAAAACTTGGTGAGATGTTATTTCTATTTAATATTTTTAAATTCTAAAGGCTATTTCCATAAAAATAAGTCATAATTTTTGGATACCAAAAAATTATGAATAAATATTTATGCATATATATATATATATATATATATATATATATATATATATATATATATATATATATATATTTATACATATAGTTATAAAAATATAATTATAAATTATATTTTATAATTATATAAACTAATTATAAAATATAAAATTATGTATTAAAATTATATATTATATATAATTAGATAAAATTATATATAATATATAATTTTAATAATTTTTATATTATTATATAAAATTATATATTACAATTATATAATTATATAATATTATAATTATATAATTTCAATAAAATATATTTTTTTATTCATATATTTTTATACATATTTATAAATATTTATGCCCGGACACCCTGTTATATTAAGATATTTTTTTTTTAAGTGTATAGCAAAGGACTTTTACTTTAGTTATAAAATGAAACTTCCAATATGAGAACAATATTTCGTTCTGTTCTGAAAGTTCCTAGCATTTCTTTGCAGTGCATTTCTTTGCAGTGCATTTCTTTGTAGTCGAAAGATAAAATTGTTAACTTTTTTTTCTCTATTTTATGCAAAGTCTTTTTTCTGAATTTTTTTTTCAGACATTGATAAAAATACGTTTCCTATATATATTCTTTTTTCTGAAATAGCAGACTGAGAACTGTTCGGTTTGTGTAACATATTGAGTAGAAGAGAGGTTCATTCTACACGTAGAAATATTTGGAAACCCTAAAGAAATCTTTCAAAAAATTGTCTTTCAGGTCTATTTGACAAACATAGATTGAATACAAAATTTTTAGAGCATATATATATATTTTTTACGATACAGGTTTTATATGCAACTTCAAAAGGATTTGATAAACGTATTTTTTGTAGGAAATATTCTATGTTCATTAGTTTGATTTATATGTTAAATATAAATCCAACATGTGTTTTATATAATTCGTAAATTAATCATAAAGGGAAAAGTCTTATCTCTATGTTTCGTTAATAGAAACACCTCTTTTTAATTTAAGAATTTTTGAAGATAATATAATAGTATTAATAAATTTTATATATATATATATATATATATATATATATATATATATATATACGTCTACGATCCAAAAAATAAGGCTTCAATAATGGATTTATTTCATGAAGCTTAGATTTTAATCCATTAAAATTCAAGAAGCTTAATGCTATAGTTTCACCTTCAACTTCTAAGTAATATTCTGTTAAGTTTTGACAAAAAATACTGGCCAGCTCTATTTCATTCAGGGAAAATTTTTTAAATATATTTCAGTTTCTGTGCCTTCGATCAAAGTTTGAATTCATTGTATCCAAAAATATAGTAAATATTCTACGATTTTTAATTGTGATAAATTCTATCTTTCCCCTTTTCATAAAAGGTGAAGAAAAAAATATCTGTCGCTGGGGTCTTTAAAATGCTGAGACATACCTTTGCTATGTTTTTCAGAACGATATACACAACGCTGTTGTTATCAAATTCGAGAATAATTCTATTATAAGCAGTGTGATGACGATTCCATATTCTGTAGGAATGTCTATGATGACCGTTTTGAAGTCGAGTGCAAGATTACTTATGCCCATTTTTAGGAATAAGTTCCAACTTACTATTTATTAAGTAAACAAAAAACTGCAACTGAAAATGGCCATTCAGTGGAACGCTTCAGTTATCGCAATCCGAGATCGTTGTCACGTGCCTAAATGAATACAAAACGCTCTAAGAGAAAATCTAAATAATTATATAGCAAATATTTTCGAGTAAATTAAAATTGTTATAACTCGAAATATTACTTGTTGAATTTCAAATTTTTTTCCTTTAATTGAATAGAAATATATAAGTTTTAATTTTAATTCAACATTTAAAGCAAAAAAAATTAAAAATATTTAGATTAAAATTTAAAAAAATGGTGTAACTTATTTTTAAAAAATCATATATTCAAAAGTAATTTTTTTTAAAATTTGCTGAATTAAAATTAAAGAAAAATAATTGAAAAAGACATGTTCCAAGTTTGAACCATTTATCTTTAACGATTCTTAACTTATAACAATTTAAAGATGAGAAATTGTGAAAAAAAACCTCATGAAAAAAGCGCATTTAAAGATTTAAGGAAACATTGGCTGCTATTAGAAAATTGCAAAACAAAAAATTAATATATCCTCTTCCAATAAAGGTAGAAACATGATTTAAACGTCATTTTAATCAGAAAAGAACAGAAATTTTTTTAATTCTAAAAATTTTTTATCGAAAATTTGAAGAATTTTCTGTCCTGGACCCCATTAAACATTTAAGGGTAACCTCTTGATATCACTACACTTTTCAGAAGTACCATACAATAAGAGTAATAAACAGGAAATCCAACGTAAATAAAGCACAAATAGCAGTAAGATGCAATTATTTTGCATATGGCCGTTTCGAAGCTACAAAGGTGCTCCTTCATCAGTGCAACGAACTTAGTGGCAGCTCAAAAAAGCCGAAGACTAAGCTTGGCTTAGTCTTCGGCTTTTATTGCTATTTGTGCTTACTGCTATTTGTGCTTTATTTACGTCGGATTTCCTGTTTATTCCTCGAGCACAAAGGTTTTATCTTTTCTTTTCAATACAATAAGAGTTCTGAGCGTTTAAAAGAGTCCTCTTTCCTATTTACAAATATTTACATTTATTAGTTACACAATTTCCAGAATTGAATTTCGTATGAGGCCTGGTGCCCTCAAGGCAAAACAGCATACAGGGTGGTTCAGGAAGCAAGCAAGCTGAAACTTACACTAATGTCTGCACTTATATACATTAACGGTCACCTACCAAACGAACCAAAAGATAACCTGGCGTGAATAAAAATACGTTTGCATACAACTTTCCACTGAACTCAAAAGACGAACAGCAATGAAGCAAGAGAGCTATCTGTTGGCCACATTCCGCCATATTAGCTTTAAATATGTTAGTTGACTAGAGGAATTATTATTTAGTGAAGTAGTCACCTCTGTGACCACCTTGTATCTAATTTGGGATTAGAATCCTTGCGAAACTTCATATCATAATCATGAATATTTACAAATATTAATGAAAAACAGGAGAAACGTCAAAGAGCAGACAAATTAGAAAATCGTTGAATTTTCTGTTTTCATAAACAGTTAAAAGACTAAAATTAATTTACACACAGCAATTACAAAAAGACCAATTCATTTATATATGTAGTTTTTTATTATATGTATATTCATTAAATGTAGTTTAAAACCATAAAATAAAGTGAAAATAACCGCTATGAAAACTATATTGAGATATTTCTGAAGAATATATATATATATATATATATATATATATATATATATATATATATATATATATATATATATATATATATATATATATATATATATATATATATATATATATATATATATATATATATATATATATATATATATATATATTGGAATCTTTTATTTATACACATCAATATCTTGCATAATACATGTACGTTTACACCCAGAAAAATAGGACATTTCCTTTCAATGTCTGAAGAGATACGAATATTTAACATCTGATTTCCATTAAGAAGTCATAGGAAAAACAACTCTTCCTAGTGTCTGCAAAACGTAGCAAACATCATTCTTAGCATTTTAAAGAGCCATCCAATTTATTTTTCTTCACCTAGTCTTATAAAAAATAATTTATCTCAATGAAAAATATAAAATATTTAGTATCTCTTTTGGTACAATGAATTCAAAATTTTGATAAATGATCAGAAATGAAGATGATTCTTATAAATCTTTCTTTGAAAGAAAGAGAGTTCACTAATATGTTTTGTCAAAATTTAACAAAATAGTGTTTAAAAGTTGAAGGAAAAACTAGAATATTAAACTTTTTGATATTTAAAGGCTTAAAATCTAAGCTACATCAAATTAAACATTTATCGAAGTCTTATTTTTAATATCATAGTACATTAAGCTATTTAAAATTTATTAAATGTATTTTAGTCGTAAAAAATAATTAAATTAAAGAATTAAGTAATAAATTATGGAGTTTCCCTTTAATGAATTTTAAAACTATTTAAATAAATATTGAGTTGTATGAATTATTTATTTGAAATCTAAGATGAGGTGCTAATATCACTATACACAGAAAGTTTCTGATTCTGGTTCTTGTGATACTTACATACGGTTTCTTTATTCATACGTATATGCCATTCAAATTAGTGTGTTATTTCAGATGGTAAGAGATTAAGTAATCTTTACTCTTATCGAACCGTCTAAATTACCCTGGAATTAAAATACACTTAAAATATATGTATAGCTATGTTATATTTTCTTTATTACATTTTGCAAATGGATCTATCATGATCTATGTAAGGGAAATTAGGTTTATGACAGGACCATGGTACCTCTTCCTCGAAATTAGAGTTCTTCAAGGTATTTTTCAAATTTCATGAATGAAAATCAACCCTTCATTAGGCTTTCGAGGCGAGAAGGGACGAGAGATCAACTTTATCAGACATACCCCAACCTATCAGAGATGAGTATCTGTTGGAAAATCACTAGTCATAGAGATGTTCTGAAGGTTTCTATCCGCAGTGTTGAAGAATGTTCAAATCCCTAAAGGCGTCCTTCTTTCTTGTCAAGTTGAAACATTCGCTTCCTGAATATGATATTATGTTTTAGAGCCTAAATTGGTGGATCCTCCTTGTGGTATTAAAGTCATAATATTTTTTCAAGAATAATGGAGCAAAAATTAAAGCTTTTTTTTTACCATGGTGAAATCATGCTTTCTGCAATAGAATAGAATGTTTTTGAATCCGAAATTCATTCCTCACTTCGAGTTGGAACAATATCGTCCTCAAAATTATTCGGCATTTTAATTGCAAAATTTATGCATCCTGACTCTTACGACAGGAATCCTATTGTCAAACTGAAACCATATTTTCTTCAAAATTTATCTGAAAAGAAAAACATTCTTTGAATAAATTCATGACATCAAAATTAATGGGAATAAAAAAGACTATTTTAATTTTGCTGAGAAATTCATACGTAAAAATACAGATAATATATCGAAAATGCTCGTATGTCATTCAATTTTATCCAATATAAAGGCTAATTGTTTTGATTTAATTATCTTTTATCTGAATGGAGCAAGGCTAATATTCAGTGATACTGAAATAAATTGTTCTTTAAATAAACCCCATATAATAGATACCAAGTAATTAACAACTGCCACAAAGTATCTATACAACTGACTGTTACCGTGATGCTAACGGTTACATTTTGCAAGATTAATCTGGTTTTAATGGGCATACTCTATACTCTGTTATTAGCAATCCAGACTCAATAACTCACAACAGAAATTTACACTAGATACCTAATGTGAAACAATAACATTGTTAGATGTCTCTCAAAGTGTTATTTGTGAGTTATCACAATGTAAACTTGAGAGAGTTTGGTAGTATACCATTTAATTACCATAAGAAGTTATAAAACTGTCATTTAAAATTTATTTCGCGAGAAGTATTTACTTGTATACTCATCTTGTATTTGAGAAATATGTAATTACATGCTGTTGTATCTTTATTTAACACAATTATTCGGAATTGTTTAACAAAAATAAATATTATAGGTTTATTTAGCACAAATTAATATAAAATAAAAATGTTATTCTAGTGATAGAAACATTTTACTGATTTTGATAGGATTTTTGGATTTTTATCCGCATTTTAAATGCTTTAGTTTTCTAATTAGATTCACTTAAGGGCCTGCTTATAAACATATCGATATCTAATATAAATATACATACATATACATACATATATAGTGAAACTTTTATACCCAGCCACCCCTCAAAACGCCCGCTTTTTTTCGGAACCATTACTGTCCACCATAGAAAAGTTGACCCCTGATCTACTATATATATATATATATATATATATATATATATATATATATATATATATATATATATATATATGTCATGGTTTAAAAGTAAGTTAGGCTAAAGCAAGGAGGTAAGTTAAAATAAGAAAAAGTAAGAGATTAAATAAGAGATTGTAGTTACTGAGCAGAGAGGTCAATAAATGGCGGTATTTGTCAATCATTGAATGATAATTCGTAAGAATCGGATATGATTGCATTAGATTTTCGAACGAAACTCTGCTGTTTTGTGCCCGACTTCCATGGCGTCTCTCGCTGAGCGTCAAGAGAAAAGAACAGAGTGATGGATTAAGCAATGAACAACAGATGTGCTGTGGTGAGGTGGGATGAAAAGAAAAATGGTATTAGTAATCAATTTGAGCTGGAGGTCTTTATAATGGTTATTAAATAATAATTAGTTGAATTAAGAAGTTTCATTACCCAGACCCCCACCCCACACAGACTTACAGACACAGACAGACAGACAGACACACACACACACACACACACACACACATATATATATATATATATATATATATATATATATATATACACAGTAAAACTTCTTTTCGGTCATGGTTCCTAGAAAAAAGTAGCCGTTGATTTAATTAAATATGCCTTACTCATTTGTCACGATTACATAGTATATGACAATATTGTAACTAATAATTTTATGTTCATTTTGTTTTTATTCAGCATTACAAAATGATAGTGGAATAATGCTTTCTCACCGATTCTAGGGTCTGAATTATTTCTAAATTTAGGTAATTTAATCTTACACATGTACATGATGTACGTATAATAACTAAACTTTTAAGACTTTAAAAAACTGATTTAAGCTATATTTGACTTCTATTACCATTGTTAGTTAAAACATGTAATTTTTTTATCAAGAAAACACTGTCTAATATTTTAGAGAAATATAGATAGTAAATTGAGAATATGGAGTACCAATAAGATATTCGGTTTTCGGTTTCATTATTGCATTTTTTAAAAAAAATTGCCTTTTAACATGTTCTTTAACTGAAAAAAAATAATGTATTAATTATCAGTTAGTTAATCATATTCACCAGTGTTTAACCAACTGGATTAGGTTATTAGACCGACGAAAATACTATTCTGAACAACCATTTTACTTTAAATATCAGGAAAAATCAATTTATTGAAAATCTATCATATTCTATTTTCTCACTCATATTTCTTCTGGTTTTAGAACACTTCAATAAATTAATAGCTCTTAAAAAGAGGTTTTATTATTGCCTTCAATTTGGCTGCGTAAGCGTCTAAATTAAGCCCGTCAATTCATAATTTTGACGTACTAGTTACTGAAACGTCACAGAAAGTTTTGCTGAATTCCAAAAGAAACAATTTATACCAATCGCTTGAAATTACATAATTGAGCTACAATGGTTACAGGCAAAGGATAAATGTAAAATTTCTCCCACCTATAGCATTAATATTGTCATTAATATCGCTATAAATCTAACTACTTACAAAATACGCCAATTGCCCCTCAAAATATTTAATTATTTGTACATATTTAAAATGTGATGCTTTTTTAAATTAAAATACTAAATCAAACATTTCCAAATTTTTAATTTAAAACTCTTTTAAAAAGTAAAAGCAGTACTTCGTCTGAGAAGACAATATTTACAATAAATGCCTAAAAAGTAAACCCTACATATGAATTTCGTTAGTATATAGAGGTTTTTCTTCAGGACAAGTGAAAGAGAGCTACAAGCAAAGGAAAACAATGTTAATTCCACCCGTCATAATTCTTCTTTTTTGAGCGATGGCAAAGATTTCTGAGCATCATTTTCCTTAGTTTGATATTCATGAAATATTGATTATTTTTTAAATATTATAGCTGATATTGTCTATCAAAGTGAGAATTAGAGTCATACTAACATCTCCCGTGACTTACAGATTTGTATAGAAAAAAAACAATTAATAGTGACTTTTTTTTCATACTCTCCCGAGCACAGAAACGTGTTCCGGTTGCTTCTATTCCGTTATTATTGGACAAAGAAACATCAGTTTTAATTACAAAATTCTAGTTTGCTTACTAATAGATTTAGTTAACGAATTTTGTTGTCTTCAAAGTCAATAAATCGCTTATTATAACTTGCACTCTGCCTATTTTCGTTAACGTTCTGTCGATATATTGCTTGAAGGTCAGATTTTAAGGGTTTAAAGATGTTTTGGCTCCGATTTAAAAGTATACCTTTCCTTCTTAATTATGATAATGGTTTAGTACTGTAAAAGATATTTCATGTTTATTTATCTGGTTCCTGAATGCTAATTTCGTTAGTATTCATTTATTTGCCAAAGCAAAGATAATAGAAAGTCTATTTTTAGTTTCATCACTGTAGTCTGTAAAGTCTAGAACATGGGAGTCTTGTTTTTAGCTTCTTGCCTCTTTCACAAGCCTGTTTATTTTCTTCATTATCTACAAGGAACGGAATCCAAAAAGTAGGGTACAATGCTTTTCAATCTTACATATTCAACGGCGGAAGTCAGTTGAATCTTACGTTGGTTGGTTGGTAAATTGAATGGGTTTTTTTGGCGCAAGGTCCAAAAAGAACAAGCTGCTGATACGCAGTACAACCAGCAAAGCCAATTCGCACAAATAAAATTAATAAGTAAACGTAACAAATAACAACGGTATAGGAGATGGCTAACACAAACAAGGTAAACACAGTCCTATAACAGGTGATAAAAATTGTCATGTGTAAAAGGTGACAATACCCGTCATATATAAAGGGAATAATACCAATAATAAATAAAAGGTGATAAGTGCAATCATGTATAAAAAGTTATAAAATCAGTCACCTACAATTATAAAACAACAGAAATTTAAGAGTGATAAAGAATACTAAAACATAAGTATAATAAAACCAGTGATATACAAATGATAGGTCAAGGGCAAAGCAGGTAAATAGAAGCAGTAAAAGTAAATACTGGAGAAAACCTCGGCATGGTGTTTCCCCAACCAGGTAACTGACAACGAAATCGTAGAAAATCTTAATGCTGTCATTTTGAATAGCCTCAAGGGCAGAGTTGGAATCAGAGAATATGATGATGAACTTTGTGGAATGTTTGATAGGATGAGAGAATAAAGTATTAGGAGAGTCTTTTTACGGAATAGTTCGCTAGTTAAGGTAGCTGTAATTGTCTTTGTAATTTGTAAACTGTCAAAAGCTAGAGACCTGCAGAAATAAGAAAATATATTAGACTTTTAATTATTCACCCTAAAGATCGTTTAACATGAACACACAACTTCCTTATATCCGCAATCGAAAGTAAGGCTGGCAACTAGTTTCGAACTAATTTATACACTGGTTTTCAAAAATTAAGGAACAATCACAAAAATAGCGATTACTCAAAAAGTTACGCGTAGAATTTAATGAAACTTATACACATTATACAACGCACAGATAGATATAAAATAGCATAAAAAGAAATCGACAAACAATTATGGTGTTATAGAAACTAGCATACGTATACAATGAACAAATCATATGTGTCAGTTTGGTATAGGAAAAGTACCTTTAATATGATATATGATCCCCCTGAGAAGCAATACAGCACATACAGCGATGTGTGAAGCTGTCAATAATGCGGTCTAGGAGTTCAGTAGGAAGTGAGAGCATTTGCTCTTGCAAAACAGTTGAAAGCGTGGCTAGGGTCCTAGGAGGAGGATTGAGAGCAGATACACGTCATCCTAAAGCGTCCAAAACATGCTCGATAAGATAAAGTTCCGGTGATGGAGCTGGCCACTCCATGCGCTGAATTGTCTCCTGCTCAAGATAAGCATCCCCGATGCGAGCCCTGTGCGGTCTGGTGTTATCGTCCTGTAGAACGAAAGCATCACCTATTGCCCCGGCATAAGGGCGCACATAAGCATCAAGGATGCCATCTCTATAGGTGGGAGCATTCACATTTCCACGGGGAAAGACATGGAGGTCTGTGCATCCACCCAAAGGGATACCACCTGAAACACAGACACTGCCTGATCCATATGAATCTCTTTCACGGGCGTGTGATGGATGAAACCGAGTTCCAGGTTCTCTCCAAATCAGAATACGCCTACTATCGCTTCGGAAGATAAACCTGGACTCATACGTAAACAGAACAGCCTATTTTATCACGCGTCCAGTGGACATGTTGACGTGTCCTCTGCAAATGTCCCCGCCTATGACGTGACGTGAGCGGGACGCAAATGGTTAGTCACCTCGCAAAAAGACCACCTTCGTGATGCCTTCTGTGCACGGTTGACGTTGATACCAACCTTCCGGAGCTTGCAGAGAGAGAGGATATGTGTTCAGACGAGTATCGGTTCTATTCCTTCGTGCTCAAAATGACAAATATCAGTCATCGGCACTCGTCGTAGCGTATGGCCGTCCTTGGCTGAACCTCCTGGATGCCGAATCCATGGTTAGAAATTTTTGCCAAAGTCTATGAACCACAGACGGACTCACATTTAGCCATCTGGCCACTTCTGTCTGACTTTGTCTTGCCTCTAGTCTGCCAATACCTCGCCATCGCAGTTCTTCCGTCAAATGATGCCTGGAGGTCATTGTTACAATTTGGCTATGCCAGATGTCTAATCTCAGCCTCGCAGATACAATTGTCGCCTTTCTCTGAGACATGCACTTTTATGCTCCTCGCAAATGACGTATTCAGACTGCAGCGCCACTATTTTTCATAATGTAGTATTGTTCAGCACCTTTTACTTAACAACATATTCAAATTTTAAACAGATTGGCCTAGTTTTGAACGTGTTATCCCTTTTTTGTGATTTTCTTTAATTTTTGATAACTAGTGTACATCTTCGTCAGGTCGAGACGTATAAAAAGTGATTGCGTCTATGAAAACTAAATATATTTGACGAAAGTCAAATTCTTTGATATAAATAGGGGAAATAACAGAAAATTTCAAAAGAACGTCGTGGAAGGCGGGGGTTTGTAATACCTTTTAACAATGTTTTTCATCAATCAGTCTTAAAATAAAAATATTCATGTATTGCTTAATCAGTCAACTAGAATTTATTCTAAGATAAAAAAATTAATAATGTAGGGTATCCGAAATAATGCAAAATGACTTTAAAAAAAAATTCTCTGCAGAGAATTTCGCCTAGAAAATTACTCTCTTTTCCCTTCTTTCACAAATTTCTTCCTGTTTGTGACATTGCCGAAAATTAATAGCGTCTGAGAAGGCTTTTTAGTATTTTCAATGCAAGTCATCTAACTCTTGAAATAAGTCTCTTTGTTCGTGATTTTGTCAGGTTAGTTATTTAAACTTCGGTAAGTGTTACTTGAATAAAAAAAAAATATACAATACTCCTTTCATGCAATAAACGATCTTTATTACATCTCAAATATGTATGTAAAATTTTAATTAAGTAGTCAGTCAATATTGTTGCATAGGTAATTTTTGAATATGAGTTTCTAAATATACATATTTTCA